>CAAKHG010029662.1:16682-35541 GCA_901007715.1 Dactylopterus volitans
TGACCAGACAGATTGGGTTGGGGGGAGGGGGGAGCTGGGCTGGGGTGGGTAGTTTGGTGGAGGTGGTAGGAGGATGGGGAGGTGTGCATCAAAGTGCAGATTTGACATGCTGGATGTCACGGTCGCATATTGCTCCATCATTTCTTATCCCAGGTAGCATGGCATCGCTCCTGCATGAAGCCAAGATAACCTGGAGGTCATCGACACACTTATAATGACAATTGATCATTGGCTATAAGATGAGGTGGGTGAGGAATGATAAATGAGAAGTTTTTAGTTCTTCGTAGGAGAAGTTAAGTAGAACTACACTGGAAATTGCGACAGCGGCCCCTTGATGGGCACTGATGTGCAAATAAACATAAAATTTACATATTGCCGTTTGCAACCAGAGCACACATGAACAAAACAGATCTGCTGGTCGTTAGAAGAGCCGTTAAGATACAGCGTCACTGCGCAGTATCGGCGTCGTGCCGAGCAAAAAGAAGAGCAGCAATACAAGCAGACAACCAAATGAAATCACAAGTGACTGCATGCATGCGTAACCAGATTATTTACAAATGGGACGTTTATCAGACTTTTAAGCACCAATAACTCCCGAGCGTTCGTGAGTATTCAAATGGAAATGATGATGGAAGAATAATGACAGTCAATAAATGAATTAATTAATGTTCAGCGGACAAGATACAGTCATGGATGATGGGATGTATTAAATGTTACCGCACTGTTCAGAAGTGACGGACGGGAAGTGAGCAAAATGATTTAACCGTGCGTCTCCTCTTGGCTTTCCAAGCATTAATAGACAGAGTACATTGAATTTTGACAAAGAAACGAGTCATGTTGCAGAGTTCGTGGCGCTCAAACGTTTCCACTGTTTTATAGCCGTTCCTTATCTCATGATTGTGTGCAGGAGAAACGCCTTATGATACAGACTAGTTTCTCATGTTTCAGAGTCAGGAATCATGTTCTTAGTGAAGGTTTTGGCTCATTTGGAGTCAAAGTTGTTTTCATGAAATATCCCATCAACTAAAACTAAAAATTTGCCTTCCACCTTCACTTAATAACAGACCAACAACATGAAAGCAGTTTTTTTTTTCTCAGAAAACCGTGAAGTAATTGAGTTTGAATTCCAAAATATTAAGCTAGAAAGTATAAAATAGACAGCTTTTGATGAATAAGACACAAGACCATGCAAACATCGCCGCCTGCGCTTGTCCACAATGTGTCCACAACATAATCACCTTCATTAAGTACTTTTCTAACTCTCAGAATTTCGCACCTTATTTCTTCTGAGTGTCTGCATCTACTTCTTTCTCCATCTGCATTAGTCTAAAAAAGACAAACAAATTAATCCCATGACATGAAAGATACTTAGCAATGGAGACAGACGGTTACACAATAGATGCTTCTAAAAATGAAAATTTATACACCTTGAGTTGGAGGGAAAAAAACACGTAGTTATACGCAATGTTGAAGGTCAGCCCCAAAAATATGCCACAGTTGCTGTGTAAGTCACAAAGTGAACACAAGGAACGCTGTATATAGATAACATCTGCACTCACGAGATAACCCTCTGTGCCTTAAATCCAAAAAGGTGGTGGTGCCATGAACTCCCCCAGAGGCCAACGCGAGGTGGTAACACCAGGAGCAACGAGACAGTGGAGGCCCTCACATGGAAGCCCTCACCAGCGGCTTTGGTGTCTGCAGCAGAGACAGGCTTCTGCGCAACGTCGATCTCCAAAAAGGAAATGACAAGCCATCGTTGTGCAGTTAAATGTACCAAATGTTGGAAAAAAGGATGGAGAACATTTCATATCGCAAAGGTGATTACTGTCCTTCGCTAAGAACCGGAGAATATTACGGATCCAGACCTTTACAGCAGATATAAGTGCTGGTGGTCCTCAAGGCTTTGCATTGCACATTTAATTTTATGCGAAATGTTGCACGAGACTTTCATGATGTAAACACTGGGCTTCTCTATGAGATACGTCGGTATTTGAAATTCATTCATGGCAGTGAAGGGATGCCATTTTTAATTTGCTGGTGTTCAGTAATTGGCGCAACCCAAGCCACAGACTCTTCCCATGTAATTGCCTCCAAGCAGTCGCAGACCCACTCGCTGTCATTCGCGTCTCCGCTCCAAATAAGTGCGAGTGCAGCCTCAAATTCGGTTTTTGTCAATATGAGGCTTCAGAAAATAAATTCATGTATATTTCGGCTCTGATGATAATTTGATGAGCGTGCAAGATGAAAAGTTAAAGGCTGATGGAAGTGATCACAATTCACTCTGAGCTAGAAAACACAGTTCAATATTTCACGCCACTGTTTAGTTTGTTTTGCGAAATTGCTTTTGATTTAGTTTCAGTCTCCGTTAAGCCACGGAAAAGGTTGCTTCAACAAAGCCTTTGCATATTAAAAAGCTGCAAAATGTTGATGAGTTGTACTATGTTTAGAACACATGTGAGATGATTTCAATCTAACGTTCAGCCATCATGTCTGACTATGTTCCTGGAATGAAATGGCTGCACAACAGCACATGAAATGAAACGCTGTCATTAGATGTGAGTAACATCAGAGGAAAATGGTTTGTCTTTGGCTCCTCATCAGTGTGCCACAGTTTCACAGCTCAAAAGCTGCAAGATGACAGATAAAATATGGCCTCCCTAGGAGAGTGTGTGTGTATGTGTGTGTGTGTGTGTGTGTGTGTGTGTGTGTGTGTGTGTGTGTGTGTGGTGTCCATAAGATGTCAATTGAATGACTGATGAAAGAATATTACTAATTTGACTCATAAGTGAGGACAAGTCCAGTGGTCCGGCGTGGGAAACTTTCAGTGTGCTGTACAATTTTTAATTTAGTGTAGATTGAAATGTCTATCAAAACTCCTTTCGCTGTGTGCAGAATAATTTAGCGCCAGAATATAACGGTGATTCAGACATTTCCCTCCTATTTCCTCTCCCCGTCCACTGTGTTCCTTAATCCCTGTTGGAAAATGTCATGACATCAAGGAAGGCTGTGAAGGAGAATTCTTTAGGACTTAAGAAAAGATGGCGGCAGTCGTCGAATATGAATATGCCTAATCTTTCATTAGGATACAATATTATGAGACAGAAGATGTTATTGACGCGGTCGTCCTTGCTGTTGTTCAATTAAGATCAATATCAATTATTACTATAGTGAGATGAAACGGCCATCAGAATACTTGCTGATCCTAATTATAATGAACATAATGGCCACATTTATGCAAGACACACATCAGACGATGGAGCTACGCGTCATCTCTCAAGTTTCTCTCAAGTGAAATGTAACATTTGGTGATAAATAGCCAAATGATGTATAAATATATACAGAAAATATAAACAGATGAGTAAAGTAATTCCGGTGGTGGCGTCATAACAGTGTGGAACCGCAGTGCTAAGTTACTGCCGTTAAAAAGCCGCAGCTTCAACTAAGTGACTGATGGCAGAGGAGGAAAACGCCTCAAATGAGCAGCAGATATTTAGCATCGTTTTGGGTTCTTTTATTTTCATGAACAGCCAAATGGGGCGCAAAGGATTGTGGGACGACATTATCTCCTCTCTCTTCATAAAGGAAGGTCTCTTGAATCCTATCCTAAAGCAGATATGCTAGAAAATATTGAAGCTCCTTCTGTTAATGTTTTGGAGGACTGGCACAGCTGTTACAATCGTTGCTACGCAGATGCTTCCACGTCATTTCACTCAGTTAGGAACCTTTCTAAGCTAAACGCACCTCAAGATGTTGCACACAGATTATCATTCCAGGCCTTTTGCACTCTTAATGGAGCATCATATTGGATTCAGTGACATCTAGCAGTTTACAACCCCTCACCTCAACCCTCCCCAGGGAGACACTTTGGTGGCCTGCAGCCTTGTTAGGATCCCGCATTTGTGAAATTCTGGTTCTCAGGTTTATCGCAACACAAAATGGTTGGCCAGCATCAGCAACCAAATGCTTGTTATCAGAAGAAGTAGAACAAGGAATAAAAGAAACTATTGATTCCTGCTGGGGAACTGATATGTCATGAAGAATTGCTCAAAGCACAGTTAGGGTAGAGGAAATAATTGTTAAATCTTACCTGAATGAAAAAAAAACAAACATAAAGTGAGCACTGGGGTGCAGAGTCCCTCAGTAGCACAGTGAAAGACAATTTAGCATTTTAGCAATTTCATAGTTTCTGCACAATCTGTTGTTCTGATTGATCTCCCTCCCCCTATTGAAAAGACAATTGAAAATGAGCAGACTGTAAAAAAAAAATTGATGCCAATTTTCTGCCCTCCATGGATGTGCATCTGCTCTTTATGTATTCAAAGTTCTCATTAGAAAAACTCAGCACCATGCTTCGTAGTTCCAGGTCGATAATGAAAACATTGTTTTTAAATAGATTCTCCCAAATATTTAAGCACTGGGCCTTTAAATGGTTCATGTGAACTCAGCCTTCACCATCAGGAATCCTGTGATCCATCAAAGCTCTTCAAATGGAGCAAACGTTGTTCACTGTGATGAGTCTAAATCTTTCATATTGTAATGGCCAGAGTTACATTGAGCGGTGCTTTCACTTTTGTTGCCTCGTAAACATGATCACACTGCAGTTTGCACAGTCGCAGCTGGGTGTCCACTGACCTGACGCAGGCGCGACTGTCTGAAGGTCGCCATTTTAACCACATCTACAGTATACGAAGGAGCCTAATAACAAAGGCAAATGACCTCAACAGTGGAGACACACTCTCGTACTACAGCGCGCTGCTGTCTGACCAACACAAGTTTCCATATTTCCAGACATCATTACCAGAATAATAATAATAATAATGAAAGCAGTTCACCGTGAGAGGAAGGTGAATGTGCTCCGTGACTTTCAGGGAAGTCAACGCAAAGCAAAATGAAAGAAAATCAAGCCAGACATTGAAATATTTCAAGCAGGGTTTTCTGAGGATCACAGCACCCATGACGCTTACATTTACTCTGCATGGATTGCCATACCTTGCTGTAATTGCTGTTTACAATTTTTGCAGGGGGAGGAGGGCTGTTGAGACACCTATGATGTTATTAGCTAACAATTAGTAAATTAAATATACAACGTGTAGCTAATCTGCTAATCCATTTATGGCTATAATCCACACAGCAGCATGTTATTTTGCAGAAATAACACAAACATAATCTTCAAAATGTATTAATTAATTTCTTCACATGTTAATTTCCAAGTGCTCGGTTGTAATGCAGTTATCAGTCTCCTCAAGGTGAATTTTAAATGCAAATAAGAAACACTGCGGTCTTTCATGATGCAGGTTTTGCTTCCTTCGGTTGGATTTGTCGCCTCATACGTTTTAAAGTCGAGGTTATTGACGAACAGCCTCACATGCAGAAAGGTCCAACTGAGAATGAACGCTGGAGCGACTGTAGGCGGAGTGTGTGTGTGTGTGTGTGTGTGTGTGTGACATCCACCTGCAGGTTAAGTAGAGGTGAAAACAGTTAAAGTTAACTGAGGCTGTTCAGCTGTCAGACAGACTGTTTATGTGCGTTCATGTGTGTTTATGTAGGTGCGCGTATGTGTGTGCGCGTGTGTGTGTGCGTGCGTGCGTGCGTGTGTGTGTGTGTGTGTGTGTGTGTGTGTGCAGTTAGACACACAGGTTGATGAGGGTTTAAAGGTCAGTGGCCCTCAGCTTGAATGATGGCGCTGGCATTTACAGTGAAACACACACAAACTAACACACCTGCAGAGGTGGAAAAACAGAGAATTGTCCCCTCGATATTCACATCATTCACATGTAAGTTTGAATGATATCAGCATATGCATTTAAAACAAGTGCGCTAATTTAAGAACCAAAATAATTTGTTTTAAATTTTTGGGAAATTTGGGCCCACCTCTTCTTATGGCCCATAGTGGTTTGGTACGAGCACCAGCGGAGAACGTTTTGATGGTGATGGGGAACCTCCAGTTTCCTTTAGTTTAGTTTTGTAACAAGCAGATGGCGCCGACGTAGCAGCCGCGCCACCTGATGCATGAACGCCAGAGAGGCAGGACATCGATCATCATAACATAACTCACAACATTATAATTCATTTAATTTTCAACTGATTTTCAGGTTTTGTTAGAAATATCAGATTTGAAACTGTGGTCAAGGACACAGCAATTATGCTATAATAAGGTAATTATAATCTACACAACATTTAATTATACTCTTGATTTTTTAACTGTATATAAATAAAAAAGGCTGCCGGGACATCATTTTGATAGCAATTTAAAAAAAAAAAACTAGGAAGGAAAAAAATTCATCAGCACAGCAAACACTGTGTTAAGCATATTCTGGCAAGAGTTGTGGCATTCAAGAGGAAAAAAAAACAAAATCAATACCTCAGGAACTGCTTTTACGATTAGAATAATCTCTTTAACATTTTTAACATGCTGGTACAACTCTTGAGTTATTTTCCATTTAATCATTCACTGTAGTTTAAAAGAAGAAATCAGCGTTTCCTTGTTTTCTGTTACATTTAGTATTAGTTTCTGGCATTTTTCTTGTTTAGCAACATTGCTCATGAGAAAATGTCTTGTTTATTGCATATTTATTGGGGTTATATACAATGAAAGACAGTAATATAATCAGGTGACATGGAGTGTCTGCACAACAGAAGAAAAACAGTTAAAGCTGAGCAAATAAAACACAGAAGTCCAGAGACTGACTGACTGACTGACTGACTGACAGAGAAACAGACCCAAAGTTACATCAATATTTCTTGAAACACCAACTGAGCAATTCTGGGAACTGCTTTTTTTTTTTCCCCAGGACACCGGATTGTATTCAACATTTATACATTATTAATACCTTGTCAGAAATAACAAGAGCAATAACATTTGTTGAAGTAACACAGAGCAGGGTCGTCTATCTAACTAATAAGAGATGTTATTTCATTAATCTTTATTATCATTAATATCCTTTTAGGCTTCAGAGCTGAGCAGTAATGTACTGGGACGTGACTCCGTCAACGGGTGTGAACAAATGAAAAGTGCCGATTCACATCCTCCACATTCCTCCACTTCTTCGCGTCAGTTAATGTCTACTACATAAGAAATTGTTCTTAAGCAGCGTAAAGCCTCTTAAAAATTTGTCCTGCATGATACTTAAGCTTGGAGACTCTCTTAAACCAAGTTTCTATCATCATATTTGCTTTTACATGTCAAAAATCACAACAGAAGTCATTACAGTAATAATGTCACAATGCCTGGTCTCTTAAAAATGTAATTCTTATGCAACTAAACTGCAGCTGTGTTGGCACAGATATTTTCTACATTTGCACAAGAGTATCTTTTACACAACGATCACCGAAGCCGAACCACATTGTTGTTATTGTAACCATGACAACAGGGTTTGTTGAACCACAGTGAATGTGAGACCCAAACCCTGATCTTTACAAAAATTGACTCCTGTCAAAAAAAAAAAAAAAATCATTATTTTGCCAAGTTAAAGGACAGTTATCACAAGTATGTCTTGTATAAAAAACAAAGCTGATTGTTCATTTTTTTTGGATGTGATTTACAAGTCAGGCCGGAGTCTCGATAAAAACACAATAACAAAATTTAATCCATGAGCCCAGTGATGAGGATGTGGCAGAGTAACACAAAGTGAAGGTCAGCGGAGACGCTCTCCTCAGCACAACAAGCGTTCTCGGCACAAACCGGCAGACAAAAGGCACCACGACCAGCATGCCTGACATGACCTCATCACTGCCGCATCCATGCCGGAGCCCCTCTGACCACAATCTTCGTTTGTCCTCTTTTTTTTTCACATTGAATCACCTGATGAATCAAATTTAACAGCACATTGCGACATTATTATAGTCCCGCGGTCACAGCTTTGTGAAACCCCTGAGTTTGTCTTGTTGATCTAGAAAATTTGACTTATGAATGTGTTATCTTATCCACTGTTGCACTCCCTGTGATATGCAAAAACAATTGATCCTTTGTTACTTTTAAAAGGCATATAAAAAGCCTCTTGTTACACGTTGGGTGCGTTGGTCATGCTCTTTCATTTCTTAATAAGCTTTGTATACTATTTACAGCAAATGCGCATTTATGTATTACAGCAAACGATATGTATTAATGTATTCCCATGGTTCATGTTATTAGTGGGTGTTAAGCAGGGTCACTGCAGTATATATGGGATTTCTTTCACACATTTTTTCTCACATTTTGCACACAGAAGCACTTTGTCCAGATTATATAAACTATATGCTTTAAACTCAGGGGTAATACCAGCTTTTTTTTTCTTTTTTCTTTTTTTTATTGTTACACTCTATTAATCTCCAAAAAATGTGGACATCTCGAGCTGGGTAGAAAACATCTCCAGGACTATATCGCTTGCAGCGCAGGACTCTTTTTCAGCTTTCTTCCTCCAGTGCAGCAGCTTCTGCAGTTACACACAGCTTCATATCGCACTGGCAGCGGTTCAGAAGCTCTTGTCTGCAGGAACTTCTTGAGTTGTTGATTTTTTTTTTTCATTTCCCCGTGTTTTGGGGCCTCTGGGATGGATAACGAGTTGCCGTGCCAACAGACTGCAAACAGTCAAGTCTGGCGTCCTCGCAGTTTGCGACGTGAACGATGAGCCTCTCGCCGTCCAGTGTGAAATTCCGCTGACCGCTTGATTTCTGGCTGCCTGCTGCTGACAACTGATAATATTTAAGGGATGAAGTGGTATGATTTAATGTTTGTTCAAGCTTTTGCCACGGAACTTTATTTTGAAAAGCCGAGTATGTCGCTCCCGTGCTGGCTCACTGTCACATCGATCTGCCCTGTCCGACCTGACATGGCTTCCGTCAAAAATAGACTTGCCGCCTCTGCAGAAATCTTGTGACAGGATATACGGCACAGTCTGGTGAGATCTGAATTTGCATGTAGGAAATACATTTATTTAATGATGTAAGCCTGTCAAACACTATTTTAATGCAGGGATGAAACATGTGGTGGTATCAAAACCCACGAGTAAGATATTCAGACATTTAATGACAACTTGGACAGTCAGCTTCTGTTACAGGATTTCAAAACATGATTTAATTTTCCTTTTTCCTCACTTTTGAAATGCCGCTAACAGCCTACATCACCTGTAAACTGAGTTCAGAGTAAAAACAAAATGAATTTAATGGTATGATTGAGTATTAGGTTGAAACAACACCGTTTACGGTCTGCTACAGGAGGCCCCACTTTCAGTTTTTATGCTAATAAATGTGGCGACATCAAAGCCAGCTAGAACATTAGCAAAAAAATGTCCTTTAATTTATTTTCACACCCTCATTCATCCTCCACAGGCATATTTGAGGTTCACATTTCAGGAGCGGTCGCCGCTTTACAAACATCCTCAGGCTTGGGTTTTGCAGAGAACAGCAGAAAAAGAGTGTATTGTTGGATTTGCTCATGTTGTCGGTGAATACTCAACATGCCCGTCCGAGCGCCGTCGCGAATGATTGGACGGCACCCGCGAGAGTTTGCATCCTCTTTCCTGATGATGTGCAGGGAATGCAAAAATAATGTCACTCACCAAGCGAAGTGATGCCTGCGTAAACTGAGATTGAGGTCGACATGAAGACCACAAGATTATTCATCAATCAAAGCTGAATGTCTGACTTCTTGAAAATCTGGTCTGGTCGTCAGTAATCTCTTTTTCAGCTGACAAGTGGACAATTCTGAGGGTCACTTATTAATATTAACTGATTACCTTTAGCATTATGACCCCTGCATGTTTACCATAGAATATAATGCAAAAGTCCTGCAATAAATTATCCACTCGGGAGTTTTATGTTGAATTTTTATTGAATCTGTTTGAGAGAGGTGTTGACATATGTGAATAATTGTAATTGGGACTGTAATTTGTGATGCTGTTAAACTGTACTGGGTTATACTGAGAGGCGTCCCTAATATTTTGTCATCCTAGTGCAAATGAGTGGGATGACCAAAATATTATAACATATGTTCAATATTTATCTTGTGCAAAAACAATTTTGCATCTACATTATCCATTGATTATATATTGTTGTCTTTTGTCCATTTTTAAGTGTGTCTTTAATTTTGCACTTGTGCTAAGCAGTACAGTGAAATTCAATATGCTCAATGTGAAACCTAGATGATGTTTTGCACAAGATCAATACCGCTGACGAATACTGATGAATACACACATATTCTAATATTTTGGTCATCCCATTAATTTGCATTAGGATAACAAAGTATTTGGGACACTTCTCGGTACAACCCAGTACAGTTCAACAGCATCACCAATTACAGTCCCAATAACAGTTATTCACATATGTCATCACCTCTCTCAAACAGATTCAATAAAAATTCAACATATTACAGAGATGATGTATTCTATTCTATGGTAAACATGCAGTGGTTTTAATGTTATGGCTGATCCATGTATAAACTCTTACTTAATCAGGTAGCACTTTTCCTCTTGTGACGGAAAAAAAGTCATTGATTTGAATCGGAGGCTGTAATAAATAATAAATATCGTAACCCTCGATCAAGTCTATCATTCAAGCCTCACCCACTTCCCAACTAAGCCGTGCCCCATCTCTGAGCGCAGATACAGGTGATGTTGTACACGTTAATCCCTACTAAACGCGCCATCCTCTATGAACTCAACAATGCTGATTCCTCGGGATGAGGTTTGACATGCAGATTGTTCAATCCAGTTTTAATTTGGGGCAACTTTTAAAAAAACACAGATGGTCAATGTTTGAGCATCGTCGCCGTGTCCATCAACAGACCAACTACCCTGAACGTAGTTTACTGATCAAGGATGTTTATTTGTGCGTGCGTTTCCGTAAAAGGTGAGGGCCAAAAATGGCGCGGAGCAAATGATGTAACCACTGGCAACAGCAGCCGTGATCAAAGTTGCCGTCTTCAAACGAGCACATTTCAAACACGTGTCTCTCTTTCTTGTGATATTCAAAAGGTTCTACTTATTGTCTGACTTAAATGCCGTTAAACAGCCGGGTTTTTGTCAAAGCAGTCTGTCACACATCGACAATTCGTAACAATACTTCTATTATTATTATTATCATCATCATGGTGTCAGGCCATTTATGCTTTTCAAGTGTCTTAGAAACACAAAAGCACAAAGGGAGGGTCAAGCGGGGAGACGACTCGGCGTCTCCTCCCTGCCTGCAAAGTCAATCTCACCGGCAGTGACAGACATGTAATCTCTAATTGCGATTATTAATAAAGCGCTTCCCAAACAGAGCAAAGCCTTCCACACGCGCCGCAACTTAACTCCTTTAAGCCGGATGACATGCCGGAGACGCTCACGTTATCTGACTACAAAGGCTCGACCTCGTCAAAAGGCGGCCGTACGCGAGGAAACAGCAGCATAAACAGCTTATTAGGAGAGCCGGAGATGACGGAGACGGAGAGAGCGTCGTTATCCAACTACAAAGGCTGCAGGTTTTGACACCGCGGCAAAGAAATCGCAGAACAAACAGAGGGGAGATGGTGGCAGATCAGACGGAGAGGGCTGCCGTCTTATTCAAGGCTCTCGCGGCATCCGGTTCAAACACTGCCGGCAACTACTTTGCAGTGGTTATATTAATTAAGGGTGTTGGGCAACATGATGCGTCTTTTGTGTTTAAGTGCTTCGTGATTGGGGCGTGAATTAAGGACGGTGAAAGGAGTTCACAAAAAAAAAAAAATATGAAAAAGGCAATTATGCGATAAAGAGCTGTGGAAAGTATTTTATTTTGAAAGACCCATTTCGGCAGCTGAAAATTGAATGCTGGCATCCAAAGAGATTATCAGCCACTGACCCGATGCAGGCGGTGCACCGCAGCGACTATTCGCTTTGTCCTTGGAAAACAAAAGTGCATTTCAGTCAGGAACATCATGTTTGAGATTTTTATTTCAGCGGCGGAACGTAGTCTGGTGTCTGGGCTCCGGTCTCATCCGCTGCTGCGTATTGACAGTTTACAATAGAGGTATCGGGGAGTGATGATGAAACATCCTAAATGCTTTCACAGCTTTGAAGCTCGAATGAAGGTTGTCTTCAGATTGGAAAATGAGATATAATACATGCATATACAGTATTGCAGTGCAGCGTAGCACCCGCAAGGGACTCGGTGTTCCAGAATCCTCCACGGTTCTCCTAACGCTTCCTGTAATGGATATGGAACCATAACCTGCTGATTCATGAGCCACAACCCCTGCTAGGTTAACTCTCTTTGCGAAGTAGATTGTAGATGCTACATATTTCATTTTAATTCAAACTGCCCCCCACCCCATCTGCCATTAATTTTTGCAAACAATTGAACTATTCTAACATTATGTTCTGTCAAGTTACACAATGATGCCAGAAAATGGTGCTTGGGTGCCACTGTAGGCCCCTTGATCATAGCACTTTGTTCTCTCGTCTCCCTGTTTGGTTCAGCATCTCATATGAAAGACTGTTCAACTAAGAACGACAGACGACAAAGAGGCGATCAGCTTTCAGTAAAAGCGGGAAATCCGAGTTGACGTGGTCTGTATGCGCATGCTGGGCGTAGAATGCCAAAATGTATTGTATGTAATATCAACTTATAAATATATAAATTCTCTTTTGCCACAGTACGTTTAAGCAACTGCCAACCGTGCCTGTCTTACGTAACAAAATGTTTCTGAATATTTGAATCAGTCAGCAGCATGTAAATACTGAACGGCGCAAAATTTAAATTAGTTCACGTTGCTGGTCACTCGATAGCATGGAGTCCCCCGGCCATGTGGCTAACTGCGAGAGAGTGTTGTGTGTTACTTGCGGAAAGGAGTGTTTGTACAAGATAGATTCAATTATTTATCCATTCACACTTACTTTCATTATTCAGAACGTTTTTATATTATTTATCGTCCACTTCTTTCAAACATTTGTTATTTAAATTGTGTGACGTATCCTCCTGAGATCCAGCCTGTTCATTTTGTGTCCTCTATGGTCGACATTGGTTCTTTGGTCAATTCCTTTCACTGGTTTGAGCTACACTGCTACGTCCTGATGTGCTCAATAGAGGAGATCCTGGCCTTTCCAACGATGTCAAACAAACGGCGGCCTCGCGTACGAGATTCTGTTTAGCAGTTCAAGGAAAGATAAAGGCCAAATGTAAAATTTAATGTATCAAGTTTTATTAGAAAATGGATGACATTCTATTTTTTTATGTCAGCCTACTTGTACATTAAAATTGTTCCATTTTCCTCTAGAGTGGGCATGCTGTAAAATTTTAAAACAAAGTTGGTTTTTTTTATGAAATTCTAAGTTGTGAGTTGTTATTTTTGTTCATTTATTTTTTAGCTCCAAAGAGGCAGAAAATGCCAAATAAAAAAAAATAAAAAAAGGTAAATTGAAAGATACATTTCTCCCTTGAGTCCCAGGGAGGGTATGGTACTGAATCAATGACATTTATAAATAGATAAAGCTTTAAACAGCATGTGTGAGCTATATGACTTTAATGATTTTTACCAGCCATCCTCTTAATTTACCTGCCCTCATCCTTCTCTACCAATCACATGTACACACTTTGCATTGGCGTTCATCACAAGCAACTCTAAACTCCCATGTACACGCATCTACTTTGTCTGACCTCGTACAGTTGTCAACCATATGCACACACACACATACACAGAGGCGGAACAAAGGACATCATTCCGCTGTGTTCCCAATGTGCACAGACACACACTTCCTTTATGTGTTAAGTTAGATAATTTAGTTAGATTTCCTCACTGTATGTTTATTGATTTTACTGGAGATAAAGGATCTTAACATAGATGCGTATGTGTATTTTATGCTGCACAAGAGTAAACAGCGCCAACCTCTTCGAAGTAGAACCGCACGACCTTCAACTTTACTCTTGCTTAGTACATTTGATTGGAGTTATTAATCTAATTGTTAATCAGAATTCCAAGTTGACTTCACTGAGTAAACAGAAGTGGATTTTACAAAGGATATTTATAATCACATCATTCAAGGTCTTTGCACTCTGAGGGGGTTTTTTGTTATGTGATTAATATGTTGTTTTTCATATTGTTTTTGTCAGAAGTACTTTCACGCAAAACACAATGTTACGCAGCAACAAGCCAAAGCTCAGTATGTTTTCAGATCAAGGTCGATTTTTCTGAGCTCTATCACATCCACCAATCACACTGCCCCAAACAGAAGTCACATGACAAATCGCAATGGAGGCGCAAACAAAACATTATAGCACGTTCAGACGCTGCTCCGGCCCTGTGGATCCCAGTGGGAGGTCCTCCGCCTCCTCAGATGTGGCGCCGGCATCCCAGAAGAACCTCAAAATTGTCCCATCGACATCATAAAACACTTCCAATATGTCTTTTCCTCTAACTTGCAAAAAGAGCTGAAGCCAAAATCTTCTTCTGTCTTCTGTTTTCAGCGTGGATGACAAGATCATCAGCATCATCCCTGGAGGATGCTGAATCCATGTTTTTTATCTTAAATATGAGTTGATACAAACTGTCGCAGATTCATGTTGGTGATTTATCATATATCATTTATTCATCACGCCCCTGGTGAGTCGAGGCCTCTGCAGAGCACTTTAGCATAACTTACTCGAAGCCTGTCGCCCTTGTGACTCCAGGAAAATCAGTGCGGTTTCTCAAATCAGCTCCTTCGGATGGACCTGTCAGCCCTGCTGACTGCAAGGGATCAGATCAGATTTGTGTGTCCAGACATCAGCATCCTATCTGCATGGGTCGCCGTGGTAACGAGGTAGGCATGAGTAACTAATGGTAATGAACCTGGAAACACAAGCTGCGCCGATGCACTTCCGTCACTTTGAATTTCATCCATGTGTCACATATTGCAAGTGATGCAAAAAAAAAAAAAAAAAAAACAGCCAGAGTATTCAACATTGTCATGACATGACAGAAAAGGAAAGTCATCTGAAACATCTTTCTCAGTCACAGACTGGAGCTTACTTGGTATTGATGGGAAGGCTAATTCATTACTACAATATTGTTGTAGGGTCATCATACACTGTACAATTAAAATAATAATAAAAATGCTTATAATGACACCCCTAAATCTGCCCTAAAGGGTCAATGAGATAAAATAACCTCTGAGCTGTTTGTGAGTGTCAGAAGAGCCTGTTATAAATGAATGTGGTCATTAATCTATACGTTTTGTGTTTAATTGAACGCAGCATGTATAAATAAAGGACAGCTTATTTCCATGGGCCATCAGAATTCTAAATTTCATCAGCACACATATGTACAGCATACACACCAATCAGCCATAACATTATGACCACTGCATGATTACCATGGGATATAATACAACAGCCCTGCAATAAATTCTCTCTTCAGGAGGAGTTTTATGCTGATTTTTTTTTTTTTTTTAATCTGTTTGAGAGAGGCGTTGTCATATTTTAACAATTGTTATTGGGACTGTAATTTGTGATGTTGTCGAAGTGTACTGGGCTACACTGAGAGGTTTCCCTGAAATTTTATGATCCTGATGTGAATGAGTGGGATGACCAAAATATTAAAAAAAATATGTGCACCCTTTATGTTGTGCAAAAAACAATTACGCATTTAAGTTTTCTATTGAGTATATATTGTTGTTCTTTTGTCTGTTTTAAAGTGTGCTTTTCAAATTTGCACTGATCAGATTTAGAGTTGTAGGACCGCTACTTTCATTGTACTGCTTAGCACGATGACAATGACGCCTTTCTATTCTATATTATTTAAGTAATTCCAGTGGTTCCTTAAATAAATCTAAAGTTAGGTGTCTCAGGTTGCATAGAATTATTGCACATAAAGCTCCGTGTTTACAACACACCCTCGTACAGCTGCAGAAAGCAAGCATCCCTGAGAGCAGTGGCAGTTCCAGCCGCTCCGCCTACACTCGCTGCTGCTGCATGAGTCGCCTGTGAACCTTTTGCTGGTCTATTTTCAATTAGCCCGCTCGTGAGGACGGGCAGAACATTGGATCGGGTTCAATTCAGGCAGATGTGAGGCGCCAAAAACCTTGGAGTGGGCAAACAATTTCCATGCCGACAGGATCGCGACACTGAGCACAAAGACGAACACTGGAGCCGCTTCAGAGGAAGGAGGCTGCTGGAAGCTGAGCGGCCAAACCGGAGCGCCGGGTCATGTTGAAAGTCAGGGAAGCTCTTGAAGACGGTAGCAGAGAGATGCTCCCTGTTCAGTCAGGCGAGGAACCCTCTCACAAAGCCGCCCCAAAACACATTTAGCAAAAACGGTCAGTCCAGCGTTTATCGGTATGGCCTGTTTCTGATGCATCTCTGTGTGTGTCTGTTTGTGCCTCTGACACCATATCACACTGTTACCATAGCAATCCCACCTCCTCCTGCCTCGTTTAAACGCTGTCATCAAGGGTGGCTTTACTGCAACAGTTACACATCCAGTCATATGTCCTATGTGTCTGTATGAGGGTCCTTATGCTTAAAGAACATAGAATCACTAGCATGTAGCTGTATATTTAGATTATGTGCCTGATTTATTCAGAACTTTATGGATATTAAAGAAGTGTGCACTTTTTCCTCTCTGTATCTTCTTTTTTTTCCAGTGTTCTGTTGGGTTAATCAGTCCATGAATGTTTTGTTAATTGTTTGTTAAATCTAATGTGGGAGCAACACCCCCTAGTGGTGAGTCTCTATAAATGAAAAAAAGCTGGTCTATCTCCATCCCTCCCCTGTGGGATGATCTGGATCTCTCCCTCTTGCAGTGTGGGCTGCTGACTCGTGAACATGGTTGCATGCCCACGTGTCTGCAGGCTAAATATTCAGAGGCAGCCGTGTTTTATCGGAATCTCAATACCATTCAGGGAACCCCAACGAGAGAGGAGAACTCATATCATAACCCAGGGAGAGCGGCTGTCACGAAGAGGCAGGAAATCAATGAGGTACACTCTTGTCTTTACCAAACCATACAAGAGCAGATGTCAGAACAATGCGCAGACATCACAGAGATCAGCAATAATGTCTCTTCACCGTGTTTTTTTCTGTATGATGCAAAGACAATAGTTGAAGCAGACAAGGACTTAAACCTTAACGCTCTTCTTTTTTTTTGGGCTGTTTTCCATCCTTATGCACCAGCAGCAGTGTGTCAGCTCGTCCAACACTTGGCTTCCAAACGTATGAAACTAAGCAAATATGTGAATTTTACACAGTAGATGATCTCCCGTGCCCCAAGGCATGTCAGTGGTGCAAAGATCTGCCATGGCAACTGAGAAATGATTAATTTGCTGCTTGCTAGAGATCAGAATTTCGAGCAAATGAAAATAAAATTAACTGAATCATGGAGACAGGTTTTATTTGATAATGACAACGAGGAGTCAGCGTTTTGCCTGCAAGACTCAATGACAAAGAGCCGTGTGTAAACAAACCTCGGTTTTCACATCAAATAGCACAAAAACACATCAGCATTGAGCTCTTAGCAACACTGAAAATAGGACAAACCTTTAAAGCATCTTTCTTTTTCTTTTTTTTCTGGTAGCGTTTATGAATAAAGAAGACATTAATAAATAAAAAAAACTTTTTAAGCTGTCGCTGCCCAGAGGTGTTTCAGATTTATGTTCCTCTCACCGCAAGAAACTTTTCTTCTTATTACACTCCTTTATATCCCAAAATGCTCACTTGAGAATTGTCAGTGTGGCACTCGTGTTTCAGGCCCGCAGTTAATTCAGAAAGAAGACATTTAAGCAGTGAAATGACACGCGCTCCCGAAAGAGAAAGGATCCTGCTGCGAAGGACGTGACTCATATCAGTGAGTCAAGTTTCCACGTGGAGAATAGCACTGACATCGCCAAAGCAGGACAAGACGCAGAAAATGAGCTGAATTCTTTCCGAACTGAGAATAATCGAGGGAACAAGACTACGAATTCACAAGCAAATTCACGTGTAAACTTGCACTAATGGATATTTTGATATTACGAATATGGTAGGTTACTTATTTCAATGTTAATTCAGTGAACAGAGTTCCCATTTAGCTTCACACAGCTTCCACCTGAGTCACATGTAGCTCTTTGTCCCATAACTACACGCAAACCTCAGCCTCCTGTGACTTGACAGATGAGACTCGTTAACTTCACAGCTGGACGTTATTCTAGTTATTCTAAGGCACTTAGGCAAATCAGGTATTACTGACATGACCGTGTTTGTGTGTTAATCAGGAAGAGCTATTGCCCTTTAACACAAATCTATCTTTTTGAATTATGAAGAAATGTAACACACACCATCGGCCTGTGCTACGAAGCAGGATTAGTGGGTTAGCGTGGTAACTTTGGGGTTAACGCTGCGTGTTCTGTACCACAAAGCTAGTTCACTTTATATCCGAATACATCGCCATAGTAACCTCTGCTACGTACCTGCTATGGAGCAGGTTATGTTCTAGATAAGAGATCAAAATGTACCAAGGTGCTGCCTATAGACCTACTTTTTAACTGACATTATTATTCTCATAAGTATTGTCTGCAGAGAAAATGTGTTATATTTGTTGTATTTGTTATAATATAGAGATTTAAAATTGATAGAAATATTGATTAAAGCACTAAAGGAAGGATTTGCAAATGTTCTTTTTTACATCTATTCTTCAAGTGCTCACAAGATTGTTTAAGGATGCAATTGGCAATCTGGACGCAGAACAACAAATTCAGGTTCAATAATTCACTGATGGCACCAAAACAAACAGGAAGACATGGGGCCTGAAACCATGACAATGAGGTAAAAGGCACCAAAATGCTCAGTTCAGGTGATGCTGAATCTGCCTATCTGATTTACTGTTGAAAAAAAATGTTGTTTAGAGCAGCTCTAATGGATAAAAGTTTGAGTTTTTGACTGAGATAGGATATTAAAATGAACAGTGTTGTGG
>CAAKHG010029664.1:5892-26086 GCA_901007715.1 Dactylopterus volitans
AGTGTCATGTCCGATATCCTGGGAGTAGGGACAAACATGGACCTGCTTGCGTCTGTGCGTGCGTGTGTGTGTGCGCATGTGTGTGTGTGTGTGTGCGCGCGGCGGCTCTAAGAGATCTCATGCAGAGATGTAGCCGAACACGCCTCCGCTATTTGGAAACCGTCAAAGATTTCTGCGAGAAGTTTCCCCTCATCGGATGGAAGAAGTCTGGAGACAAAGCGCTTGTCGCGTGGCGGCTTTCCATTCGGCTTAGGTACGTTAAAGAACACGGAATGTTGTTTTTATTTTTACACTGATAAGTTATTGGGCGTAAAATGACAAAGGGAGACGGTCAATTGTCAGCGTTTTAAGCGAGGCGGTGACATCAAAGTGTAACAGCGTGGCGCGTTCACGTCCTGTTCAAAACGGCCGGTGAGGCGCCGACAGACAAACTGAAAAACGACATTGTGCGTGATTTCTCGGCCTCGGTGCGTTATCACGACTTGAGACAAAACACGCGCTATGTGAAAAACACACCCGTCTCGGCCGTATGAGCAGATCCATCTTTGCATTGTCACAATTAAAAAGTCCCGCGCGACAAAAACTGTAGTTGTTAGCTACGACAGGAAAATGCTACTCACTCGTTTGTGCATCGCTAATGACAAAACTCCCACGACACACGAAAGACACTTTGTGTGTGTGTGTGTGTGTGTGTGTGTGTAACAGCGGGAAAGCATCGGTGTAAATGATTAACTTAATGAAACTCCGTCCACCTTCTTCAGTTTCATGGTTCTATGCTGTTTTTTCTTCCCCCCGCACCATCTTGACACTTGAACGGAACGAAGCCGTCGTTAATGTTATTAGTAACACCTGTGCTTTTCTTTCAAGTTAAAATTTCCGCTCTGGCTCTCTATACTTCTTCCATTTTATAGACCAGAATTGCCGTTTGTTTAAATCGTGCCACCACTTTTTTTTCCCCAGCATGGTGCGAACATTCACCAAATGAAAAAGTTTTACTGAAAAATTAATGGACATTATGAGGCAAGCAAGAAAATATTTCAAATGATATGACTGTAGTCACAGTAGCAAAACGGGGTATCACAGTGTCTTTGAGCCCGTTTTAGTCTTGTTTTCTGTTTGTGTAAAGCAACGATGGAGGGTTACAGCACCTGAATGACACAATGTCCTTGGGGGAGTTCATCGAGCTCCGTGACCTGAGGCCAGCTGCAGAGCAGATAGAGTTGGCGGCCACGAATTCGCCCTGCTCGCCTCCCCGTCTGGAGAGAACCAACGCCCTGAGGATCAGCCCGGGGAAGGTCCCAGATCTGCTGAGTCGGGTGGGCATCATCAGAGTCCTGAGCAGCACCCAGGACCCACAGCTCAGGGAGGAGACGGGAGAAGGGCACAACTTCCAGCCGTGCAGCCACGCTCAGCCCACTTGGTGTGATCTCTGTGGGGACTTCATCTGGGGCCTTTACAAGCAGAGCCTGCGGTGTGTCAGTGAGTCGGATTATCCGTTTTTGCAGACATGGGCTGCTGCTGTGAACGCATGCATGATCAAGACCGAGAGCAAAACCAAATGCAAGAGGAAATATGGTGCAACAGAGAAGGATGTACCCACTAGTGGTGCCAAATGCCCCAATAAATATGAAGCTTAATTGCTTGATTCGCATAAAAGACGTCAAGTAAAAGTTCTCTCTTAACCCTCAGCGGAAATTCCATATATTGGTTGTTTTTCAGAAACAGTTTAGATCAGGAATTCATTATCTACAATGCATTAGATTAGTTAGGTTAGCAGTTTCAGTAAAAGTCATAATATGACAACCATTTACAGTTTTTATGGTCTTTAAACTCCGGTTTGCTGAATGCCTTCGTTACTCAAGACTCATTATGAAATAGTCTTGAAACACACTCAGATGTGACTGTGGTTTGTGTATTAAGCTTGCAAAAAAGCCCCTTTTAATGCTGCTCTGACTTTGAAACTGCAGCCACATTTAAATGAAAGTGTTAGTTACACAGAACCACACTTAATGTCTTTGTGGCGAATGTCTGCCAGTTTTCAACTGAGTGACCTATTCAGGCTGCTGACCAGTTGTTATTTCCTAGTTTTGATGACATGGATATTCATCCAAAAATGTGGAAAATAGTAGAACATTGAGAAAAGTCCTTCTCCGAGTACATGTGCTCAAACCTGTATTGAAAGTCAAGTGTGTTTGCCATTTATGCCATTCATTCATTCATTCATTCATTCATTCATTCATTCATTCATTCATTCATTCAGAAACACCACGAACCTTCAGAGAAACAATTAGATTAAGTGCAGTGACCATAGATGGCCAGCGGAGGACCTTACACATTCAGAATTGTCCTCCAGTGTCACATGTATATTAACTTTAAACATTTTGGTGGGTGTTTATGTATTTTGTACCTGTTTAAGCCCCATGACTTTCTGTTATAGATTGCAGATTCACATGCCACTACCGCTGTCGTGCCCTGATCCGGTTAGACTGCAGCTGGGACCGAGGCTCTCTGGCCGATCAAACATGTGTTGTGGAGCACAACATAGAAACAGACACAAATGTGGTAAGGAGATGGCTGCATATACAGCTCATTGCTCTTGTAATCCTTTTAGAATCTTTCATACAATCAAAGTGGACAGTGGTAAATGTTCATATTCCTTTGTGACGCCTTCAGCACCAAGAAATTAGAGCCATATTTAGATGCACAAAAACAAAACAGTCAGTGAGGAAAGCTTGTCGCTTCTACATGCCTCTGATTTGTGTTTCACATTGCTCGGGCATGTGGTTTGGGTAACGTGATAAATCTTGACTGCAAGTCTTAACTGCTTTATGGAGAGAATAAATTGTTTTATGGCCAAAAGTAGGAACTGATTATTAATTACACACAATCCATCCACAGTTCTGCTAATCAAGTACTGCACAGCTTCGGCTGCTCTTCCAAATGGGGAAATAGCAGGTAGAAAGACAGAGAGAACCCTGAATTAATGAAGGGAAGTAAGGGGTTTAAAATGGGAAGTTTACCAGTGTTGAGAAACATTACAGGTAGCAAGACTAGTTTCAAAATCATTTTCACTTTTTAGTTTGACACAATTTAGTCACGACCATAGAGTAACATACACATGTACTAAAAATACAGTCCATGCTTTAAACACCAAAAGAAGAAATGGATACATGTCACCTCAGTGTAGTGTGTTGCTAAACACATTTTTGCAATTAAAAAAACTCAGTCAATCTGTGGCTGTATCCATAAAAAATACTTGTGTTTTTATCTGTACCACAGGACTATTTTTGTAAAGAGGGAACTCAAGGCAACAGATCAGTAGTTGCTCAAGGTAGCGAGGTTTGTTATCTTGCTAAAAGGGATTATTCCTTCTGTTGACCACTTGTTGCTAAACAAAGCGTGACTGGAAAGTGAAAACTTAAGCAAGCTGCTCAACTGATTTTGATAAAGCCAGATATGTGGTGGTGCTTTTTGGTGCATTTTCACAGCATTTATCATTATGGTAGTGTGTCCCAATAAGACATGCCATTGAGACAATAAATCAGAACCATAGTTACTTATTAATAGCACCTGTGCTTAACCTTACATAACATCTTAATATAACTGCCATTAAAACAAGAAGCAAACAATTCAAACAATGCAACAAAGCAACACGCAGACACGACATGATCATTATATTTGGCATCAGGGAAAAAAAAGAAAATGGATTCTTGTAATTTTGTGATTTCAGCTACTGTAAAGACTTACAGAAGTTAAAATGCTGCTGTACAGCTAAATGTTTCATTTTGGTTTAACTTGAGTTCACATCTCCTGGATTTCTAAGTAGCAGCTTACATAGCTTGTGAACCATCAGTGGACTCCTGGGGGTTTCATGATGTCTTGTCAATACAAATTTGCCTAACTTGATGCGTCAGACATTTTTTTCCCACACAGAAGCATAGGGGAAGTCATCCTTGGAAAATAAGCAATGATTGTTGTTTTCCAGTAGTTTTATCAACATGTCTATAGAGCTTTTGGTTTTTATGGTCTCCGATTTGGCAGATGAAAAGAGAAAATCTGTTCAGCAAATTATTCTTTTTTGGGCTAAAATTAAAGGTTACTTTATCAGTGTACCTGATTACAATATACATTAGTCAGATTCTCATTACCAAAATTATACACTTGGTACCGGAAGTGTGACCCACAACTATCCTACAGAGTAATTATAAGCAAGCTTTGGGTTTGTAGTGTGCTCACATTGGAAAAATGAAGTATATTCAGAGCAGAGAGCTTGTACACTTAAAGCTGTAATAAGTAGTATTGCTGAGCCACAGCAGCCTCTCCTAACACAAGTGGTACTTATAGGACACTGGCATGATACCATTTCTGTCACAGTGGACAGAGAACCTGCAGTATTGTAACCTTGTTTAAAGGGAAAAAATGATTTTGACACAGTATGTTATAAAATCAGGTGAAAAAGACTTTTGGCGCTATTGTGACATTCTTCTGGTTGATCTCATTGCTGTCTGTGACTGCCAGTATCCAGACCAACAGCAGTGGTGTGTGGCAGGTGAGAATCTCACCTATCTCAATAGGCCCTTTTTACACAAAAACATTTTCGCGTTGAAAACGCAAAACTTGAGTTGCATTGTGGCTGTCTGTCAACACGAGAAGGGCATTTGCGGTGCCTGAAAACGGAGCAACACCAAGACAAGTTCCAGAGTGGAAAGGTTTTAAAATCACCATATAGACGGGGAAAACGAAACCTTGTTGAAAATAGTCATGCTTACTGAGTATTAAGTAATATTAGACAGAAATAGTAATATTATTGTTTCCACTATTGCTCTAAATAGGCATAAAAAATGTCATAACTCCCAGTCTACATTTTAATGGAAGTTACCTGCACTGTGGTTAAAAGTCACTCGAAGCAACAATTCTACCTCATCATCGGTCCATACAAATACTCATGAGCTCGCCATTGGTGATGTTAACACTGTAGTATTCTGCGCATGGCCGTGTTTTGGTTTATCGCACTGTCAACTACTGGCATGGCATGTATACTACAGTGTCTTGGGAGTTTCCTGCCGTCTCGTGTGTACAGAGATCATTTTCAAAATATTGCCGTCCGCACGTGGGACTATTTGAAAACGGCGACTGAAAATGAAACTGAATGTTGCCACGTAAACTGGGTCTCAGTCTTCTTGCCTCTTGCATGATGTCCTTCCTGACAATTCCAGACTAGGCTCAAGACCATGACTTGTTACACACTGCTGGATTAAAATCCAACTCACTCATCTGAAGTTAACAGTTCAAGAACAGACATTTGTGTAGAGTGAATGTCGTATCCAAATGAAAACATTATTTCAAGGTAAAATTGTTGCTGTGCTATCATTGTTATATCACTAGATACAAAGAAGTATTATCATAGGTGAATGATGTACTGAATGTAGTGAAAAGTAAAAGCATGAATTTATTTGAGTCAAAGAACTACAATTGCCTGATGTATTTAGATTTAAAATTGTTTCAGAATTCACTCTTAGCCTAAACACTGAAGTAACAGAAAAAATGCTAATATGGCAGTATGATAGCACATATCTTAATATTTTACATGACACGTTTTGTGAAAGCGAAATAGTTGATACATCGTGATTTCGGTAAAGAAATCATGTTTAATACTTATTAACAAATCAGTTTGAACCAAAGTACAGTTGCTCCATTTTACACATTATAGGGTACTGGAAAGGCACACCCACTGCCAGGTATTACAGAAAAGTACAATACATTACCTCAAAAATAACACTTAATAAAGTATCAAAATATGTATGCTCATTGACTATCTACCCATGATTAGTCATCTACATGCTGTACAAAAGATGGCTGTCAGGGGCCCTGTAGAATCCTCTCTTCTACACAGCAGTTATTTTCGGCACTTAAGAAACATGTTAGTGATAAGACAGTGTTAGTGTTGAGTTGCTCTGTGCAGCATCACACTGTATCTCCCTGCTGTAGAAATAGAAATCTCACATGCTATCCCCGCTCGCCAGTGGTATGACCCATCACATGACTACCAGCATAATCGGCGGCGTGGAAGATGCCAGCGTCATCCATAATGGAGGCCTTTTTTGGGAGGGGTGGGGGGATGGGGGAGGGAGGGAGGCTCTGGTATTTCCCGCCCAGCGTCCAATGGCGATGGGCGGCGGCGGTTTTGTGTATTTTCCAAACTCAAATCAACGGCCACCGGTGGGCGGGGCCACGGCGGGGGGAAGGAAGCGGCGCTGCAGGGCGGGGGCCGGCGCGCATCCGGTCTCACGCAGCCTGGCGTATCTTGGAAACGTGGCCGGTCGGAGAAGTTCGAGGCGAATACGTTTCTAGTCGTTATTGCTATTTTACTCGCTCGACTTGCTACCGAGGCGTTCGACAGATAAACACAGATAAATCTCGCGCGAGAGTGAGCCGGAGTAGCAGACGTGAGCCCTAAGAGACCGCTGACAACGTTTTCAGTTAGGCGACGGTTGGGGTCGGATTCGATTGGCAAATCTACGCCAAACGCAGCTTCGCGACACATCTTCACACGTCACAAAATCTAAGCGGCGACTCTTCGTTTTGTCGGTTAATGTCAGTCATGGCAAACGCGGCCGGTAGCTCAGACAAAACTCCCTCGTTCGAAATGACTTGGGGAAGCTCCACCAGCAGCGGCTACTGCAGCGAGGAGGACTCGGACTCCGAGTTCGAGCAGTACTTCACCGCCCGGACATCTTTCTTCCCCAAAACCCGGAAAACTAACGTACATGCTAAGCAGGTGAGAAGGAACAAGAATCCTAGATTACTGGTAGATGTAAATGCAACTGTCACACGAGTGACTCATAGAGTTTTTCATTGCGAAATTTGTCATGTCTGACCATGTTGAATTCAGTATTTTATTCATGACCACGGTGGTCACAGGCCAGGTCAGTGTACGTTTCTCAAAGGCGAGCCGGCGGGGCAGGGAGGAGGCTGGTCAAGTGAACCGGGCGCTCGGAGGGCGGATGGGTGTAGTCCGGTGCTTGTAGTTTTGTGTAAACAGACCTAGGTTTTTAAGAGCTGTGTCAGCTTTATAAGGTGCATAGCAGCACTCGTAGCCATGGACTGGCCCGCATAGATATTGGAGGGTTTTTTTTTTCTCCAAATGCACGCATAAGCATTTCTTTTGATGACAACAATCACAGACCCACTGTTGAACTTAGCTGGATCAACTGAAATGTCATGATTTGTGACGCACTCATGCTCCTCAAATTTCCACCTCTACACGCAGCACTCATTTGCTGCGTCTCGGGCTTTTCACACCTCATTTCTCATTGACAAGATGAGTCATGGAATGTTTTTGGAGTAGTTTTCTGTTCTCTTTCAGATGCCCACGCACTCCGCTACCAGCTTTCCGAACCGACAGATGTCATTTACTGTAAAACTCTTTGCTGAGCCCGTGTTTTATTTATTCGGCATCTTCACAACATTTGTAAGACACGAATGTGAACATGTAGAGACACAGTTGCCATACATGGTCATCCCCCCACTGCATCATAATGAAGAGCTGTATTGATTTATTTAGTGGTTAAACAGTAGCACATTAACTCCTCAGTCTTTCAATCTGGCTGAGGATTGCTTCAATTGATTTTGTTCAGCTCGAAATGGATTCATTCGCTAGCCAGCTGTGTTGGGTTTTTTTTCTGTACTTGGTAGTAGAGGGTTCAGTAATTAATGAAAGGAGATGGGAAGAGTAAGAGTTCTGTACAAAAAAAAATCTAAATAGTTGAAGATAATTCCAGTTTTAGCAGCATCCAGGCAGCTGTATGGACCTCAATCTTTAGATTTTTTTTGCCACTCACATAAGGAGGAATAGCCTGGTGTACCGTATGAGCAGTACATCTGTGGTGTCTCTTTGTATACAGAAAATTACAATTTATCAGCCACAACATGAAAGAAAATCCTCCAGTAGAGCGAATGGCAATAGATGTGTCATGGGCCAAATGTGAATGACTGAAACCTGAGTGAAACATGACTGTTTGATTAGGCAGCTGACCTCACAGGATGTGCCTGTGAAACAAGGGGGGGTATTGTCTCCGACTCAGTATGCTATTTTTACATGAATACCAAGTGGAGGAATGCAGTGTGGGGCTGCTGGTTGCAGTCCCAGCAGACAGCTGCAAGTTCCTCATGCCCTCCCCTCAGCCTCCTTTACCCCGCCCACAACAAGAGAGTCTGGCCAGAGAAGGATTGTGCAAAATTGACGACATCATTTCTGCCTCTGCTGACAGGAAGTGGGGAGTCTGATGCAACTGGTGTTCACTGTTGGAGTTTCACCAACAAAATCTTCACTTAAAATGTTATTTTTATGAATCAAGGTTTTGTGACCAGGAGTAAGTGAAGTAAAAACAAACAAACAAACACATTGTCTCAATTTCTGAAAGATATTTTCAGTGGACAGCATCGTGGTTTGAAAGTAGTATTTTCCTGTGTTCTCAATTTTGCACTAGCCTTCCAAAGGGTCTTTAACATGAGTATGATTGTAATTAAATATGGGGATGGCAAATGTTTTACAGATGAGGACTCATTAAGGTCAGTTCCTGTTGTGGTTTTGTTGTCAGCACTGACACCTGGTGGCTTAACGCTGTAACTCTTTGCTGTTCTCTCCAGGATGAGCAGATTGACTGTGGTAAGCAAGAGCTGACGACTGCGGATATTCAGAAGAAGGTGAAGGAATACAACGCACAAATAAACAGCAATCTCTTCATGAACATGGTGAGTGTTGATAAGACAGGCTAACGTGTTGTACTTTGACAGTGTGCTTTCTACATGTAATGATTTTCTTTGGTATTTCTGTTGACAGAACAAAGATGGTTCCTACACTGGCTTCATAAAGGTGCAATTTAAGCTGGTGCGGCCTGTATCAGTTCCACCTCCAAAGAAAGGAGGTGTGGGACATGATGCTGGAGCGAGGAAGGCCAGTGGAGTGAAGCGCCGCACCTCTTTCTACCTGCCCAAGGATGCATCGAAGCATCTGCACATTAGCTCTCGTACTTCTGCCCGTGAAGTCATCGAGGCTCTGTTGAAAAAGTTTACTGTGGTGGACAATCCTGGCAAGTTTGCTCTATTTGAGCGCAGCGAGCGTCATGACCAAGGTATTGCACCCCTTTTGTTAGCATTTTAGGATATATCCACAATCTCTGAGGGACTTTTTTTAAATGGAATATTGATCCTAAAGCCCTGCTTGCTATGTGTTTCTCCTTCAGTTTATCTTCGTAAGGTGTCTGACGATGAGCGCCCCCTCCGCCTGCGTCTATGTGCTGGACCCAATGAGAAAGTCCTCAGCTTTGTTCTGAAAGAGAATGAAACTGGAGAGGTGAATGTAAGTGTATCAGCACAAACGGTTATCCAAACCACATGCTGGATGTTTCAGTGATTGTTTAAGTAACCCTCATATTCTAATTATTTTTTTCTATTTACTCCCTGCAGTGGCATGCCTTCTCCATGCCCGAATTGAAGAACTTCCTGCGCATTCTGCAGCGCGAAGAAGAGGAACATGTCAAGCAGATAATGCAGCGATACGCTCTGGCCCGCACCAAGATGCAGGAGGCTCTGGGTGGCTCAACTCCTGGCTGAGATGACACTGCACCAGGGGTGAAGCATGCACCTTGTGGCTGGACAATCACCTGAAGATGACCAGTCGCCGCTGCATCCAAAGATCCCAGAGAAAACAACTCAAAACACCTCTTCGGTGAACGAGAGTGTGAGAGGGCGCAAGACAATGAGCGAGAGAGAGCTAGCGCGAATGTGCGTGTGAAATGATGCGAGAGATGAGAAGTGCCTTACACCTGGAGAGTCTGATGTGCCTGAGAGAGAATGAGTTGAGAGGAACGGGGAGTGGCAGATACGACGGTGGTTGTGTCCAGTAATGGAATTCATTATTGGTTACCGTCTGATTATACTATGCACCTCAGCTGCGACACTTTAATGTCAAAGAAAAAAAGTGAATGACGGTCTTGGTGTTTTCCAATATGGAAAAGCCATCTGTCCAATGTGCAAATGCAGAAACACTCAGCATTAAAGCACTGTGTTGAAGTTGGGCAGATGATCAAGTCTGAAAAGTTGCATTCCTATTACTTTTAAATTAGAAATGTGTGAAGTCAAGAAATTCCTGTCCGCTTTGGATCCGTTCAATCTGGGCAACATGCAATGCAAAGCAGGCTTTAATGCCATCTGTATCTCCTAGTGAAAATGTCAAACGCATTCACTGCTGAGGTAGAAGGATTTTCATTTGAGTCAGAAGTCTGCCACGTCCCCCGTACACCCCCGTTGATGGGTGCCACTCTTTTTTATTATTTTTTTTAAATTTTATTTTACTGTCAGTTTGACGGTTGTGTGAACATTTTCATGCAGTAATGAATGTCAGAGCCACTCAGGTTGACTGAAATTGTGAATGAGTTATGATGTGTCATTCCCTGAATCTTTTTCTGTCCTTGAAACACGTTTAACTTCTGTCTGTCATTTTACTATCATTTTATTCTTCTATGCATATATTTACATGTTCAGCCATCCTTTAACATGTCAACATAAATGTGCACTGCTTCAGTAAAAAAAATTCCAAGTTCTATTTAGTTTGTATTCGTTTTACTTAACGCATTAAAACGATTCTTGCCGGCCAAAAAAGTTAAAAGATTAAAGATTTAGGTACTTATTTAGAAACCAGTTATTCGAGCTTAGATTTGTAAGATAGATGATAAATGATTTTTTTTTAAAAAAGGATATTGCTTTAACAGTGATGTTTCCTGCCTACCAGATCAGCTGATCGCCTCACCGCAACGACCAGAACGGCTAGCGCTAGCTGCTTTAGCTGGTGGTCAAAGTTATGACAGGACATGGCGGTTTGACCGTGTATGGAGAGGTATGATGTTGCCGGACAGTTTCTGTTTGGGTAGCAGAGCCGCATAAATGACGTTTTCCAGAAAAACGGCTCTACGGTGTCCGGCTAATCATTTAGCCGCTGTAGCTAACCTGCGTCAGTCGCGAAAGCTAATAGGCTAGTAGCTCACCTTGCTGCACACATCTGTGGCTATGGTTGCACAGGTACCGTTCGTCGGCTTGTGGCCACACAAACCGGACACCGGACGGGTGCATGCGTTAGATGGATGCAGGGAGAATTAACAACAAAAAAGACGACCAAGGGAGGTAAAAAAAAAACAAACACAAACCAAACTATAGCAACCATTGTTGTGAGTCACAGTTAACGGTTCAAGTGTTCAGGTTGCATGGCCCAGCTGGTTAGCTCCCCTCGAGGCTAGCATATCAATGTAATAAGCCTGCCCCGAGAAACAAAAGCAGACCGCGGTGACAGAAACAAAGGCAGGCTTAGTGTCCGATAATTTAGTATTTTCTAATAACGATGAAAACAAATTTCACCTTGATGTTTAATCATTCCTTTTTAATATCCGTTTGGTTTCGTAGAGTCGCGTCTCTACGTTAGACGAACAAAACTGGCATTTACCACATCGAGACTGCACTTGGCTGTCAGTCTAATAAGCTACATAGCAAGTGACCCAGAAGTCTCAAAATACGTGGTCCACAGGACACGAAATATCGCTAATCTATTGTGAAAGTGTCATGTCTCTGCGATTTTACTTTACAGATCCTGCTTTTGATAAGAAATTAAGAGCGTCTGGCCACCAACCAGACTGTAAGCTTTAGCCTGGGACGAAGCATGCCGCGTCTCTGAGATGGGAGGAAGCGCAACCAAAGCCAAAGGTGTGTGGCCTTTCTCGGGCAGCGGGTCCGGAGGTGACTCTGCCGGTGACGGCAATGAGCAGTCTTTGGCCCGTCTCAAGGGCTCCAGAAACGCGACACCGTTCGTTTTTACCAGGAGGAGGTAAGTACTGTATTGTTTGAACACAAGTGATCCACCGGTCTAATCATATATCATTTATATGCCACTTTACTCTGTTTTTTTTTCTTCCTTTTTGTCAAACCCTGGCTGTGTATTACATCACATTAAAAAAAAAAAATCTCCCAGTTAGATCCACATGCGGTGCACAGATTGTGAAACTTAGTGAAAAGGAGTACCGGTCATGTCAGATTCAGTAGTCAGCTGTGCCGCCGTGTCTGGTTAAGTGTCAGGTCATCACAATCCGCTTTACTGACCATGTTTGTGCACACAAACCAGGAATTTGGCTGCGGTTTTAAGTTTGCTCAGGCGGTACAAGAATTTAACATTAAATATTGAAAAAGTCAACTAAAAAAAACTACTAAAATGCACAACTCTGCATGTTGCAATATGTACAGGTCTGTGGGCTGGTGCAAATAGAGTTATAAGGTTTGTGGTATAGTGCAAGTTGAATTTTTAGGAGCGCAAGGATGTATGAATAGCAGGAATACTGTACATGAGGAAGGTGATATTCTTAAGGATTTTTACATAGTTATACATACAGTGTTAGTTGCATCGCAGGCAGCTTGAGATTTATCTGTCAAGGTTTTGTAACATTTATCTCTTGAGATTTCTGCTGCTACCTCAAAATGGGAGATGAATAAAATTATCATTTGTGGTTCTCGGGGAGCTTTGTATGAGGCCATGTCTTAGGTAAGATAAATCACAGACATTGAGAAAGAAATAGTGGCAGTTAGAGGAAAAGTTAAAAACATTTAAAACATCTGAATGCAAAATCGAAACACTGCATGACTGAAAACAACTTAGATGAATATAATTGGTTCACGCACTATTATATTTTTCCTTTAACTCTGAGCTTGCACAGGTTTCCTCCTCTGACATGCCAGCTGAGACTGCCCTTTAATTGTTGTGTTGGCAGCTCGTTGTTCTATGACGAAGACGGCGACCTCGCCCATGAATTCTATGAAGAGACAGTGGTGACAAAGAATGGGAGGAAAAAGTCCAAATTGAAGAGGATTCAGAAAAATCTGATTCCACAGGTGAGTTGTGGCCAAATTTGGGCAATGACGATATTGGCAAACTGTGTTTTTGGATGACTGGTCATTTTGAATATTGTTGATTGTTTTTTTGTTTTTTTAGGGAATTGTGAAGCTTGACCATCCCTGTATTCATGTAGATTTCCCTATCATCCTCTGTGAGGTGTGAGTATTTGCACGGTACACATCTAACATGAAGTGCTGCCACAGACACTCCTCTTAAAAAAGAAGTTGGAGTCCGACTGAAGTCTTGTTTCAATGGGATGTGTGATGATCAAGACTGGAACTGTGGTCTGGAGCGACATATCCACATTTTGACATTCAGAACAGCAGTGGGGATGCCAGTTGTTTCTCCACTACCCAGCGGATATGTAAGCTGACGTAGGGAATACAGCAGACTAAGTCGTTGGGGGGTTTTTTTTGTTTTGTTTTTTTGTTTCTGTTTTTTTTTTTTTGCAGGGAAAAACATCCTTGAAGTGAGAAGGATTTAACAGTGTATGCCTTTTGTGAGATGTAGAGAGCTAGAAAACTGTCTTTGTACGTGTACATGTGAGCAACTGTTTGAGTGAATGTGTGTAAGAGGGACATGAGACGTAGTTACAGGGTAGGACAATGATTATGATTTCTTGTATATATGATCACACTCTGTATTGTTAGTCTGTCTCAGTTACTGAAGCTCAGACCTGCACTAGTGAATATAATGTACTGTAAATAGTTCAGATTTCTTAGTTGGAAATACTTGAATAAATGGTTTACTGAGCTGAATATATTGAGTTTTTTTATTTTCCATTTTATCTGATTGCCCTCCGATTAGTATCGACTTAGTTTTTGGTTTCATAGCTCATTTTAAATGTATTGGTGAAAGTTTTCATATTTTAAGGAATAGTTCAACATTTTGGGAAATACCCTTATTTACAGGCACCAATGCCATTTCTCTCTTCACTCAGAAAACTGGCTATTGCATGTGTATCAGTTTTATGTGATGTGATTGTGTGTGGGTGTGTGTGTGCTAAGCTAAATGAACACGAGCTCCAGGCTCAGCACGGTGGTACCACCACCGTGCTGAGCCTTTAGACAGACAGCAACAAAAAATGTTAACATGTATTTCCCAAAATGTTCAAATGGGTATCAAGGAAGAACTTCGGTTTTATGATCAAACCTCATTGTGAACACACACACTGCAGTAATTGTAGCTCATGACTGCATCCAATCGAGTGGTAACTTTTTTAAAATGTAGCGAGCGATTCCAGTACTTCCATGACAGCTGTAAGTATAACCCTGACATCTCCAGATTCTGTCTTATTTTTAGCCTTTCCTTGTTGCTTCCTTGTATGTCGCTCCGCCTTGTTGAGCAGCACGGCGGCCGTCTGTGACTGGAGCCACGTTCTTATTTCGCAGAGATGGCGCTTTAAAAAAAAACAAAACAACAAACAACTTTCATATTAAGCAGGGTGTGACACCTCCGGATGGCAGCAGAAAAAAACTATAGAAGACCAAATGTCACAGGCTCACGTCAGAGTTTGTGTGTTGTTTGTTGTATACGTTCACTTGCTTACCTCTAATCATAATCCACTGCAGTTTCACTCAAAGACTAGAGACGTAATTACATGTTGTCTGAGGAAGAGAGACTCAAATCACGAAACAGTTGGGGCTGCTGTTGCCAGCTGGCGGAGAATCAAAATTTAATGGCAATGTAAACATATTTTGGGGTGTATAGTTGACAACTCTCCACAATAAATGGACCGGCCTTCATTTCCAGGCATTCTCTGGTGTCTGTAATTGGGAGGAATGTGGTCGGGCGTTTTTTTTGTGCCAGAGGTCAGTTACTTTGAAGTGTTTCCTCTCCACTGGTCTTTGAATTTTTAACAAAAGTCCGGCTCACATTGAAAGGATGAACCACATGTTTTTAAGGCCTCATAAATTTATGAACTCAACAAATATTACGCTGCTAAGAAAGGCCTTTGACCACGCAATATAGCGTCAATCACATAGAATGTTCTTTCTTTAAGAAAGAAAGGTTAGTGAGGCTATTGTTGATGTAGTTATTATGGATTATCTGCAGCTGTGAAATGGAGCTGAAGGTTGCTTAGAATTTTGAACATAAAAGAGATAAATTGCTGTCTTGGAAATCAACAAAGACAATGTAGCAGTCTCCAGTGAAACAACAGCTCTCATTGTGGCCTGCTCTGTCTGGATTCACAGCTGGACTGTGTTACTGCTATTATTGCAGCATAATTTGATTAGAAATGGCGCATATGACCAAAGGAGCAACTCAAAATAAGCTAGGAAGTCGGACAGCAACGTATTTTGTATTCGAACGGATACAAAATCTTTTGGCGAAATGGTGCAGATCATTTACAGCTTTATTCCAGTGCTCATCAACCATATTGTAAGCAATGTATGTGTGTGTGTGTCAGACGTTGTGGTCGGTGCTAATTAGATGACCATTCTCAAGGTCAAGCCAAACACATGAGAACGATCCCCAGTCCTAGTTTTCAATTCACACAAATGGCACAAAAGCATTGCAGTTTTACAGTGGTTGGGATGTGAAGTGAGGGTGGCAGGGCGTTTCAAGTTTCCCTGCCATTGTTTTTCGCTTCCTGATGGTCACCGACTTCAGTTGATGTAATGTGTAGGGGGCGGAGGTCAAAGGGAAGCTGAGACCAGAGGGAAACGAGGCCATTCCTTTGTTCCAGTCTCTCCCTCTTCATTCACGAGAGTAGTTCATGCTCTGCCTTAAACACATCCAGAAACCGAGGGGGGGCGAGGACGAGGGGGTGTGTGGGGTGGTGGCATGGTGAGGTGAGTCAGCAGAACTTGGAGCGCAAACAGCGGAATGGACTGTGACACAGGAAATCATCTCGCTTCCAGACCCCTGCCTCACCGCAGTCATGTGTTCAGGCTTCCTTCAGCTCACGTGTGTTTGCAAAAGTCCATCTAATAATTGTCATGGAAGCATTTTCCTTTATAACCACAGAAAGTGAAGCAAAGGTTGTTGGTTTTTTTATGCGCAATGACAGAGAACATTTTTAACTGCTCTACTGCCTCCTCCAGTACTTAAAAGTATGTTTGATAAATCTGTTAATTAATGAGTTGCATGACCCCAAACCGAGTCTCCCGTGGCCATAATTCCTCATGGCAAGACCGGGTTCCGCAGTATCTGCCGAACTTGGCGACATCACAGCATGTGGTACTTGGTTACTTCACTTAGCCACTGGCAATAGCTGTCATCACACGCCTCAGGCAGCAGTGGCATCTGCACGCCAGATGCCGTGCAACCGCTGCATGAAGGCACGAGTGAGTGGAAAAAAGGCACAAAAAGCCCTCAATAACGCAGCAACACCAGCACGTAAAAGTACTTTGTAAAAAAAGTACGATAACCTGCATTACAGTTGAGCGTTTCAAAGGATTGTTGGAAAAAATTCAACGTGACGAAGGACTTTGCACAGGGTGATGAAGAAATGGGTAGAAGCCGTGTTTTAAAGGTATAGTGGTAATGACAGATGTAGATAATCAAGCAGACATTAGATAAACCAACACAATAGATAAAACGGTTGAAGTGATCTTCATGTCAACAAGGTGCAGTACTAACTACGCATCAGCAGAGCTTTGACTGCGAGACATTTACTCATAATTGATTTCAAACAATTTTTTAAATTCGTACTTATAAGCGAGGTCGCCCGCCACTTCTTCCATCCCGAACTGGTAGAACGAGGCGGCGCTGCCCCAGTCAGAAGTTTGTACCCACCTCGCTGCGTGTATGTTTAGTGTATGTTTGTATGATAGACATTTTTGACTGCATAATATCACGTTGTATCACAATCGATGTTTTACACTGTGCTTGACGAATTTTCGTGGAGCAAAAAAGATCAGTGTACTGAATGTGACAGTGAAATATCCTGGCACTCCGTTTGGGGATTAATCTGCTGGACTGGCCCCGGGGGGACACGCTTCAGCTTCTGTTTTCGCCACACGGTCATATTTAATAAACAAGCCGAGCGTTCCCAAAAACTTCCCGCTCTTATCACGATGGTGTCCTTAGCTGACCCAGTACGCTGGCTGTGAGGAGCCTAATGGTGCCTTCAAGTAGGATCATGTTTACTAGTTCCAAACGCCAAACCGCTTACATCCGTGTTTATCTTGGAATTTGATGAAAGCTTTGATTTAGGAGATTTATGTAAACCAGACTAATTGTTGTCCACCGAACGATTCTGAAAACTGATACTAAACCCAAAATACAGCTGGGGCTGACGGGCGTATGATTAGTTTTGCATGTATTCTGTCACTTACAGTTTTAGGCAAAGCAAAGTTTGGATTTTCTTTTTCAAGGTTAAGAACCGCTGTTGTAACCGAAGGAGAAAAGACTGACTGACAGGAACACAAACTGCCCTAACAGTTGGCGTTTCTGTTTCATCAATTGTACTATATTTATTAACAATGTTTGTACCATGACTTTAAAACAATAAATTACATTTTTTTTATTTGCCTATAAAAACTGCCCTGTGTTTCAATGATTAAAAAGTATAGGTACCAATGTGGATGTGGGCCATCGGTGACCTTCCTCTAGCCGAGAAAAAAATGGTTGTGAGCCCCACGTGGCTCACATGCAAAAACGGCAAATATGACATAAACACAAAAACGGTAAACTTCCAGCAAAGATATCTGCTAAAAAAAAAACCCAAAACATCCCATATTGTGGTGCATGGCTGACTCGGCTCGCTCTTGGCCGACATGCGGCTCCGCTTTGGTCTATTTGTGGCCCAGCGAACAGGGGCGGCCTTGCCCCGCCGCCACATCACTTGATCTGATCAGAGCTGGGCCGCAAAAATTTTGCTATGCGGACATCGATAGCAGCGATATTAACCCCGCGCCGCTTGTATGGAATCAAAAGCCAAGTTTGAGGGATGTCGCCCACCGAAAAAAAGGGAACTTGTGAGGGCAAAACGGAGGCCTGCGGTGCCCAGGAGATTTTGGGGACAATTTCGGTGAAAGTCGTCGCCCACTTGTCGCGTGACCTGTGGGTGCATTGTGCATTGTGGCCGAAAGGTCACCAGAGCCCAGCGGGCGTATGCTGGTCTTATTTTTAGGGATGTGGCACACCGGCCCACTCTGACCTCCCACGAATCTCAGCGTGGCTGTTTTTACAGTGTATCCGTTTCACGGCGGCGGCGGTGTGGGCGAAGTTCTTGGACCGTTTCATCTCGCGGTTGTCGGAGACTGCAACTATGAGAATGTATTAAAAAGCAAAAAAACACGATGGAATCAACGCGTGAAATCCCTTCACGCTCGGCCGAAGTGGGGCGAGGGTTTGAGGCGAGGACGGACGCGTCGGACGCGCCTTTTCGAGTCTTCAGGAAGTCCCCCTGCGCCGCCGCGCTCCCGCCCCCCATTTTCCACATCCGAATGGAACATCCTGCAGCGCTCCGGGCTGCGCGCAGTCCAGGCGCCGCTACTGACGACGTCGCAGGGGGCGACTCCGCGTCCCCTCACTTTACCAAAGCTGGGGAAGTCCACGACGCTGCCTTCTCTCCGCGGCGGGCTCTTACCGTTTCCTTGGTTTGGAACGCAGGCTTCAGCATGAATATCCCCTGCTGGTCTAGACGCAGCACGCTTAACGCGGCGGCGTGAGGTCGCGGAGCTCCCGGGTTCGTGGGAATGCTCCTCCGGAGCGCCGGTAAAGGTGAGTTTGTCCGGTTTGTCCCGGGGAGAGACTCGTGAATTAACGTTGGTTCTCTCGGTCATGCGGAAATAACACGAAAACGGTCGCTGCGCAGAGCCGAGGCGACGCGAGCCAGAAATGCGCGCTTGGTGAAAGAAATCAAAACCTGCCGTGAGTTCTGCGTCATTCGTTTACCTAAACAGCATTTGTGGCCTGCGAATAGCGAAGAAACTGCACAGCGTGACTGCGCTGTGATTCTCTTTTTCTAAAGCCGTTGAGTTTTAAAGCATTGCTGTAATTTCTTTTCGACACAGATGACTGTGAATGAATGTTTCCTGGAACTTTTGTGGGGAGGCGAGCTCCGAACGCCAAACCCCGATCTCCCCCTGTGAATTGCAGAGCAGAGAGTGACGGTGTTTTCTGTCGGTTCGCGTCTGACGACATGTGCTGGGCTGCGTCCGGTTGGAGAGCGACGCCGCCGGTGCCGGTGCCGGTGCCGCTCCTGCTGCTGCTGCTGGTCCTGCCGCGGGATGGCCTTTGCGCTCTGGGACTGAAACCCACCAGATGGCCTCTGTACTCCCAGAAGCCGCTGCTTCTCGCCTGGAACGCCCCGACCGAGGACTGCGGGCCGCGGCACGCCGTTCACTTTCAGCTGGACCAGTTCCAGATTGTGGCCTCACCCAACGAGGGCTTTGTCAAGCAGAACCTCACCATCTTTTACAAGGACCGGCTGGGCTTGTATCCCTACTTTGAGCCGGACGAGACCCCGGTGAACGGGGGGCTGCCGCAGGCATCCAGTCTCACGCAGCACCTGGAGAAGATGCCGGACGGCGTGCAGAAGTACATCCGCGAGCCGGGGGCCAAGGGCCTCGCAGTCATTGACTGGGAGGAGTGGCGCCCGCTCTGGATACGCAACTGGGAGGCGAAGGACGTCTACCGCAGACACTCGCGGGAGCTGGTGCGCCAGAAGAACGCCACCTGGCCCCCGGAGCAGGTGGCGAGGCTGGCCCAGCAGGAGTTCGAGATGTCTGCCAAAACGTTCATGCTGGAGACACTGAAGTACGCCAAGAGCCTGAGGCCCAACCAGCTGTGGGGCTTCTACCTTTTCCCCGACTGCTACAACCACGACTACAGACGCACCCTGGAGAACTACACCGGCCGCTGCCCCGACGTGGAGGTGGCCCGCAACGAGCGGCTGAAATGGCTGTGGACCGAGAGCACGGCGCTCTTCCCCTCCATCTACATGGGCACCGTGCTGCGCTCCTCGACCTCCGGGCGCCAGTTCGTCAGGAACCGGGTGAAGGAGGGCATGCGCCTGGCCTCGTCGGGCGACGGGCTGGCGCGCCCCGTGTTCGTGTACACGCGGCCCACCTACGCCAACTCCCTGGAGCAGCTGACGGAGGTGTCGCTTTCACGTTAGAACCGCCGCCCTGCTTCTCTTCTTGTCCTCGTCGCTCTGGGGAATCCTAAAACGACTAATGGCCGCGCAACGTTGGCTTACTAAACTCCTTGGAAGCAGCAGATTTATTATTATTTCTTTTAGTCTTTCCTGTCACCTTTCCTCGCGTCAAGTTTAACTCTCAGCCGGTCGCTTCTCACACTCCGTCG
>CAAKHG010029668.1:2239-34382 GCA_901007715.1 Dactylopterus volitans
TAAGAATGAGTGTGGGGGGGGGGGGGGGGGCTCGGTTCCGGCCGTGGGAGCGGGACCGAATCTGACACCGGTCAGCCGTAACGCTGAAACCGGAATCTGAAATTCTGATATTCAATGACTTCCGAGACATAATTCTTCGCGGCTGTGGCGGATTGTGAACACGTCGAATCGAAACGCAAGGAAGATTTCGAAATGAGTAGCAACCCGGCGTAAGTATCGGGGTCCTATTAAAGCATACACCAATCAGCCAAAACATTATGACCACTGCATGTTTGACATAGGATATCATATAGCGTTATTGAATCTGCTTGAGAGACGTGTTGACACTTTTAATGAATGAAGATATTTTGATGTAAGGAAAATGGTCTCGGTCGTTTTTTTGCTTGGTTTGTGCCAGTTTGTGGCCCTTTTAACGTCTCATTTGTGCCGCTATGGTTATTGAGTTATAAAAGACTATCTCACTCTAAGCTCACGCTCCTACCGCCCCCGCTTGCTGAAAATTGACCCGGAATGGTCCCGAGCGTTTGTGTTTCGTTCGTCGTGCTCTCAAAAGTTGCATTTGCGCTGTAATCAGAATCCAAACACGTTATTGAGCCCAGGGGGAAATTACTTTTGCTACAGATTCTATGCAAGAGTAGAAGCATAAAGAGAGGTAGTTAAAAATGGCTTTATAGATAAAGAGGAGATAAAAATGGATAAAAAATAGATCTAAATGTGCTATATAGATAAATATAGACAAGAATATAGATTAAAAAATTTATATATGCATTGGGGTGACAAAATATGTTTTCTTATTGTACAACTGACTACATTATATTCAATTCTAAACATGCAGGGGTTTTAATGTCATGGCTGATCGCTGCACATTTGATATGAAAACACAAGAAACCCACTTATGGGAGTTTTTCTGAACCAGTCTTGGGTATGTCGAGGATTAGCCGCCCAAGCCACCCAACATTTGTTGTGTGGAAAATAAGGATAATTTTAAATTCCAAAATTTGTCAAGAAAGAGACTCTAACAAAAAAAGTATTGTCTGTGTTCGTGCAAAAGCAAAACCGACGTCTCGGAAGGTGATGCCCCGGCGCGTCTTCTCTCCCCAGCTCTTCGCCATCTTCGCGTTTGCGACGTGCGGCGGCTTCTCCGGGCAGCTGCGGGTGAGCGTGGACTGCATGGAGAAGGCCAGCAGCAACCTCAGCATCGCCATCGACTTCGCCTATCCCTTCAGGTGAGTCGGCCTGCGCCATGTTTAACGGCGCATATCCATGGGACTGTAACTTATATTGCATTCCAACCGAACTGGGTTACACTGGGGGGTGTCCCTAATATTTTGGCTATTCCACTCATATCCTTTAGGGTGACAAAATATTAGGGAGGCATAGATTGAACATAAAACTGAGGGAGAGGAGAGTCTATTACAGGACTGTTGCGTTATATTTTTTGGCACACATGCCGTTGTCATAATGTTGTGGCTGATGTTGAGTTGACCTACGTTGAATGTAATGTTGAATTTCTGAACCCCGATCAGCCATAACATTACGACCACCGCGTGTCCACCATAGAATATAATGCAACGGCCCTGCAATCAGTTCTCCCTTCAGAAGGAGTTTTATGTTGGATTTTGATTGAATGTGTGTGTTGACATGTTTTACTTATTGATATTGGGACTGTAATTTGTGATGCTGTTAAACTGTGCTGGGTCACACTGCGCTTAATGGTCTGTCACGCTAATACATATGAGTGGGATGACCAAAATATTAGGGACAGCTCTCTGTGTAACCCAGTCCAGTTCCACAGCGTCACAAATTACAGTCCCAGCAGCAGTCACTCAAACATGTCAACACCTCTCTCAAATAGATTCAGTGCAGAAAAATCAACGTAAAACTTGCATTTTTTTGCAGGGCTGTTGCATTATCTGAACATGCAGTGGTCATAATTCTATGCTTGAGGGTTGTCCGTCACGGGTTTTATGCCACTAGGTCCACGATCGCCACAAGGAATAGTGCTTCAATCACCATGTTACGTGTGTGTGCGTGGATGGGTGCCTCGACCCCCCCCCACCCCTTTCATTCCTCCTGCACCAGGTTGCACCAGGTGTCCTTCGAGGCGCCGGCGTGCGAGGCCATGAGGAGGGAGCGCCTGTTCCTCATCGGCGACTACTCGTCCTCGGCGGAGTTCTTCGTCACCATCGCGGTCTTCGCCTTCCTGTACTCGCTGGCGGCCACCGTCGTCTACGTCTTCTTCCCGAGCAAGTACCGCGGGAGCAGCCGGGGACCGCTCGCCGTGAGTGCCGCCGCCGCCTCCGCCGTGGAAAAACTCAATTTAAAAAAAAAAAAGCTTTATTTATATCTGGTGGTGGGGCACTTTAGAGGCTTGGTGGAGCAGCGCACGTGTTAAGTGAGTAATAAAAGTGATAAACATGCTCATAAAAATAAAAGCAATACATATAAACGCTCAGATATGTACAGAAGTATGACAAAACTGTCGGCTAATATCTCCAAAACCAGCGCAAACGCAGGTGGACTGTAAGAGTAAAAGAATAAAGTGCAGGCAGGGTCAAGTGTTGGCGTTTTATATTTATATAAATGAGTTCAGTGTTGGTCGGAATTATGTCATAAATACAGAGTCCAAGGTGTTTTATGGGGAGAGAGTTCACAGTTCACAGAGAGGGCAGTATCAGTGTGTGTGTGTGTGTGGGTGTGTGTGTGTGTAGGTGGAGGGTGGAGGGAGTAAGCTAGGTGTTGAGGAGCAGAATGCATAATAATAAGACTTGACATCTCATAACTTGTGGTACATCTTCTCAAATCCGGACGCTCTCCTTTATGATTCTCTGAAGATGCCCGATGTTTCCGTGTTCTTCTCCCCCCCCTCTCCTCCCGCAGGACTTCGTGGTGACGGTGGTCTTCTCCTTCATGTGGCTGGTCAGCTCCTCCGCGTGGGCCAAAGCTCTGTCCGATGTCAAGGTGGCCACCGACCCGGATGAGGTGCAGCTGCTCATCGCCGCCTGCAAGGTCCAGACCAACAAGTGCAGCTCGGTGCAGGAGCCGCGCTGGTCTGGGCTCAACACCTCGGTGGTGGGTTGCACGCGCGCTAGAAGCAAAATGGGCTGGTCGGTTACTGGGTTACACCGAGAGGTGTCCCTAATATTTTGGCCATCCCACTCGTATGCATGAGGGTGACAAAATATGCCGCATTATTGCATAATTCACTCCCTTGTATTCTGTGGTAAACATGCAGTGGTTTTAATGTTATGGCTGATCGATGCGCATTTAATATGAAGCACACAAAAAAGCATACCCACTTGTGGGCTCTGAGTCTCGGATATGTCAAGGATTAGCCGCCCAAGCCACCCAACATTTGCTACGTGGAAAATGATTCATAATTTGTGATTTTGTTTTTTTTCATAAATAACAACGGTGACATCAAGTAATCAAACCGATATTTAAAGATTAAAATCCTCAAAATGATTGAATGTTTGGTAGTTTCGAGCAGGGCTGGAGTCTTTTTTTTTTTTAGGAGATTTATACAGAAAAAAGAAAAAAATATGAATCAGTAATGTTTTTGTAACAGTATTAGGAAGTGGTCATCTTTGCCCTTTAAATGAATTTAATTTGCCTCACGGTGTTCTTTCGCTTTCATAGAAAAATTAAAATTTGAATTCCAAAATTTTTCAAGAAAGGGATTCGAAGCACTACGCCAGATGAAGAGGAAACCGCATATACGTGGGGTGACCAAAATATTAGGGACACCTACATTCAACATAAAATTTCTTCTGAGGTGTACACATATACATATAATTAAAATAGATTACACAAAAAGAAGTCTTATGTTGCATTTTCATTGAATCTGTTTGAGAGAGGTGTTGATATATTTGAATGATTGTTTTTTGTGGTGATGTTGAACTGCACTGGGCTATGCTGAGAGGCGTCCCTAATATTTTGCCCATATGCATCAGGATGACCAAAATATTAGGAACCCCTCTCAGTGTGACCCAGCACAGTTCAGCAGCGTCACAAGTTACAGTCCCAATAACAATCATTCAAATACGTCAGCACCTCTCTCACACACACTTCAGTCAAAATTCAACGTCAAACTCCTCCTGAAGGGAGAATCTATTGCGTTATATTCTACGGTAAACTTGCAGTGGTCATAATGTTATGGCTGATGGGTGTACACATATAAATACACACTACATTTAAGTGACGCAGGCTGCATGAAACTTTCTTTCCAGGTCTTCGGCTTCCTCAACTTCGTCCTTTGGGCCGGGAACATCTGGTTCGTCTTCAAAGAGACCGGCTGGCACAAAGGCGCCTCGAAGTTCCCCGGCGCCGCCCCGGAGAAGCAGGCCGGCGCCTTCGCCCAGCCCGCCTCGAGCCAGGGCGGCTTTGACCAGTCGGGGAGCTACGGCGCGCAGGGGGACCCCGGCCAGTCCGAGTACAGCCAGGTCGGAGGCCCCACCTCCTACCCCGATCAGATGTAGCCGCGCCGCCTTCATCGGCCGAGCGGCGCCGCCGCGTTTCCAACAGGGCAATAAGTTTGTTATCGAATCTTGTCTGTGCCAAAAAAAAAAAAAAAAAAAGTGCACAATTATTGCTGTGTGTTGTACAAAGTTGTCACGTGGCGCTCGTCTTTTGGTTTCTTCTCTTTCTCGGGGTGTTTGAATGCTGAGTGTTGTGTTTCTCGTGGTGCCGGTTTCTCTCTCCGAGCTCGGTCCGGATGCCCCTCCCCCTTCTTCTTCTTCTTCTTCTTCTTTTTCTTTTTTTTTTCCCCCCAAACATGGCAGAGAGGAGAGAAAAAATGCTCGCTGTTTGTGTCGTTCAAGTTCCGAAAAATGGTGTTGACCTGGTGCATGACGTGTGTGTGTGCGCGTGCGTGTGTGTGTAAGCTCTCTCTCCGATTAACCGATTAAAAAGAACGCGCGATTTGTTTCCCAAGGTTTGCGAATCTTCTGAGCACGTGCGGGGAGGGTGAGGAGGGGGAGGGGCCAGTGTTGTCGCTTTATTTTCTAAGCTCGCAGGAAGCCTATTTCGACGGTGGGTGTTTCTGCGGCAGGTGCAGATATGATTTAGTGATATTATAAGTCTGGAAAAAAGGAAAAACCTAAGAGGACGATTGTGACCTTTGTTGTTTACACACTCTTGCGACGAGAAACAAAACAAGTTCCACGTCTATGCAGCACGCGAGCGCGTAGCTGCAGCGCCATGAAATTAAAAAAAAGCAAAACAAAAAACGATCAGCGTCACGTTATGTTTCTAGGCTCCAAAAATTTTTCATTCGAACAATAAACGTGTCGTGTTTGTTATTTCTGGCCGGCGAGCCTCTGCTGTTATTTGAGCACGCTGGAGGACACGCTGGATGCTGGAATGCGCGCGGAGGAGGAAGCGCCAGTGCAGCGCCTCGCTCCCCATTGGTCAGCAGGGGGGTCGGCGTCGGCGTCATGGATACGGGTGCCCGAGGCGCCGGCACTTGTTAAACCGGCGCGGAACGACCCACAGACGAGACTGGCGACACCAGCTCCGTTCAACCGAGGCCTCTGCAGAGCAACCCATCCTGTCCTTTCAAAATAAGAGCACTAAACACATCCTATAAACTCCTCCGGCTTTTATTTAAAAAAAAAAAAGCATGGTTGTTGAGCAATAAGTTTCACACTATTACGTGATTATTGTTTTTTTTTTTTATTGTTATAGCAATAGCCTTAAAATGTTACTGTTATAACAATAAAACTTCCACATCATAATGGGAAGTTGCCTGCTTTTTGAGCAGTTTGTGGTCTGTGTTACAGGAGCTTCATTTTGAAAGGCAGAAAACGGAAGTGGCCATGCAGTCGAGGCTCACCCGCCGCTCAGGAGGTGCGTTTTTATCGCGTCCAATCACAAACCTTGAAAGAGTTCATTGTTCCAACAAGAAAAATCCCACGTAAACTGATACGGATCCCGTTCGGATATTCGCGGCGCCTCAGTGACAAAGCGGAACGCGGAACCTGCTGAAACCCTGCAACAGAACATGGCAGCGCCGCGCCACCAAAAACGCGGCCTCCATCGGGTCAAAGAACCTGCCGCCACTAGATTATTTCACCTAAATATCTCTGAAGAGGATAAAAATGACGTTTTTATCCAAAAGGTCAGTTTCACCGAAATGTTCTATTCCATAACCCAGGAGAAAATGTGAATTACTAAGAAACACGACATGAATCCTTCAGCGTCTTCAGCGCATTTATCATGGGGCTGGCAGAGGCACACAACCACAAGGCTCTCATTCGCGTGGCTAAATTTCGGGGGGTTAGCTTAAAATTTTGTGGCATTTCAGACACTTTGGACCCTTTTTGGACACTTTGACATTATGGTGCAGTCAAGTAAATGTGGTCCCACGTGCCACGAGTGTGCAGTTTCAGTCAAATTGTGGCAAATTCTACAATATTCCACCTTAAACATACGAGTCCATTTTAATTTGCCCATTTCCTCGACCGTTTTTTTTTGTGGAAATCAAAGGGCTCGGTTTTTATGGGGGCGCCGTTCTCGCGTCCGCATCAGGCATCGTCGAGCCCGCCCCCCTCGTCGAGCTCGTCCACCAGCTCACACAGGCTCTCCACCAGGTCCTCCATCAGAGCGTAAACCTTCTGGTGCAGGAGCCCTCTGTACGTTTCCATCATCTCCAGGTTCTCCGGACTGGCATCCGTTTGCGAGACCTCCTTCTTCCCCTTGCCGCGCTTCCTCGCTCCATCGCTCGTTTTCTTTTCCCTCCTTCTGCTGTCGACGCTGCTTCTGGATGTTCTGCTCTTCACCTCTGTATCTCTACTGGTGACGGAGTCCGAAACCAGGGCTGCGTCGGCTTTGTTGATCCACGACTCGCTCAGCAGGTGCTTGAGCCACGCGGCGTGAGCCTCCATGGTGTCCAGCAGTTTCCGCCACAGCTGCTGGCCGATGGCTGCCGCCGGTGGACGGCAGCGCTTGGACGAGGGCTCGGAGAGCTTCAGGACCAGAGAGTTGAGCTGCGCCAGGCTCTCCTCCCTGGCGTCGGCGTCCTCGGTGGACGGCTGCTCAGGCAGGGAGAGCACGGACTGTCTGAGCGTGTCTGCAGAGAGGTTCCAAGTGCATCCTGGATTTATTTCTTGCCACATTCTCCTTAGGTCCTCCACTGGCTGATCGAGGTACTGCAAATGGGGGTTCTGGTCCATAAACCGTTGCTTCTCGCAGATGGAGAGCTCGGCAGGAGAGCTGGGTCTCTCTGGCGTGTGGACCCTTTGGAGCACCTCGTTCATGATAACCTGACACGTCTTTAACATCATTGCCTTCTCCAGCTTTGCCTCCAGGAATTTCCTCTGGCTTGCGGTTCTGTCCTGGTACAGTGACACCCCCCTGAGCGTGAGCCGTATGGGGGCTCCCTGGAGCAGCATGGGGTGGGTGTTCAGCTGCCACTGCTCAGTTCTGACGCCGGGCTTCTCGGACATGAATATAATCTCCAGCAGCTTGGTTTCGCCCGGAAGGATGGCGTCGGAGGACGAGTTGAAGTAGAAGTGCGGGCTGTTGGTCTGCGAGCGCAGGTTGGAGAAGCTGGGCGGCGAGGGCAGCTGCTGCCAGCTGAAGAAGATGCCGGCGCCGCCCTCGTTGCGCAGCTCCAGGTGAGATGAGGCTCTCTCCCCGGTTGCGGCCTCAAAGATCATCGTGGCACTGATGCCTTCCTCCGCCTGGCAAGTGGGAGCGCTTCCAGCCCAGCTAGCGAGCTGACCGCAGAACCTCAAGGCGGGAGAAGGGAGCAGAGAACCTTGCTGGACGTCGTCGTGGCACACCAGCGGATCCCTCTTCTTAGTCCTCACCTCCTTTCCCTTCTCCTCCTCCTCCTCCACCTCCAGTAAAGGACTGTGACGCACCCTGGCAAAAGTGGATGGTTTGCTCGAGCCAATCACCTCCAGTCCTTGGATGGCCGGCTTCTCTATGTCCATCTGTCCCCCCAGGTACTCTCCGAGCTCCCGGTATTGTTGGCGCAGGTACTCACTCTTGTCCCAAAACCGAGAGGCCGGGCGCAGGTTCTCGGCACAAAAGATGCCGGCCTCCTCGCGCATGCTGGCCGGCTTTCTCACGCGCGCGACCGGTTCCTGGATGCCCCGCTCCGTCCGATTCAGGGTGGCTATGATCCCGCTCAGTTCGTCGCCGTACCGCTGGGGCAGACTCCAAAACTCGCTGCCCACTCGGCAGCCGTATCCAGGGCGGACGAGTGACATGAGTCGGGTGAGCACCTGCCTCTGCTCCTGGGTTTCTCTGAAGCCGTCAGCATGGTTCATCAGCAGGTGCTCGACCGGCCTCTGGAGCAGACCGGACAAGACGTCCTGCTGCTCGCGCCGCAGCCTCATGTGCGTGAACCAGCGCTGCAGGGCGTTGCTCTGAACGCTTCCGTGGCCCAAAGGGATCCGCTGCCTGTCCTCGGCAGCCTCCGACTCGTGCCCCGGGAGCTCCGAGGAGGGGTCCGCCCGGGACTTTGGTAGCCGCCTCACCAGCTCTGTCTCCCCTCTGGCCTCCAGGTAGCTTCTGAAGTCCTCCAGACTGCCCAGGATGCTGTGCGGAAGAACCATCCCCCGATCGTCCAGCCGAAGGCCTTCGGGCCTCCCGTAGTCCGGAGGTTGAGACCCAGGGCCCGGAGCGTTTCGGACCTCATCGGCTGAATTTGATGTGCGCACACGAGCCATGAGCGCAGTGTTTTCTCTCAAACGTCAAGGGCTTGAAGTTCAGAAGCTTCCAAAGGATCGGAAAAAGGGCTAGAACACACGATCAGCAGAATTTCCTCCTAGCGGCATTCAAAGTGGAAGTTCCGCTCGCCGGCAAACCTTGCGGGCTCAGTCCTCGATTCAGCCTCGAACCGCCTGGGGTCGACTTGAAAGCCACTCGCCACCTTTGTGCGCACACAAACACAAGCACGGTTTGCCCCTTTAAACAGGCCGGCACGCTTTGATGTCCGGTCGCAGCGGCCGGACTTTCACCACTTTGATATCGCAGATCCCTCGAGGTCACACAGCGAGCGGGTTCGCTGATTGACAAGGAGCCGGCGTGAGCTCGACTTGGCTCCCCGCACCGCTGAAAATCACTGGTGGGGTTTTTTTAAATACCATGACAGGGCACAAGTTTTTTTTTTGCAAACAGATGCTTGCAGATGACTCACATTTGGGGCATATTTGTCGGACATCACATCCTGTTTAAGATAGTGATAAATAGCCTTTTTCCTGATTGGTGTCATTTAAACTCCTGAGATATTTGATGCAGCTCAACAGCGGGGGAGTTTCACGCACGCACTTTTACGTGGCCCGGTTATCTACTATCTACTTAAAATGTCAATAGTTTTTGACAAATACCATTTCTGAAGAAGTGATCCACTCTCCTTCTGACCTAAATTTACACTTGCTGATGCAGAAAATGAATAAAGAAGGAATAGTTGTTGTTTTTTTCCAGAAGCAACTGCTGCCCTATTAGAGAAGACTGGTTTCACACCACAAAAAACAACCATATTTGTGTATCACAAATTGGAGAATTATAAACTCCCTCCTCATCTAAGTTTCTGGATTAATCCACATGGAACCACGATCGTAAATATGGGTTCTTTTGACAGAGGGGTTTTCTTCAGTTAAACCGGATTAATTAATGACGTTTTTTTTTTTTTTTTTTGTAGTTTTTCAACCACTGTTTTTTTTTTTACATAAAAGTACAAACTACTATGACTTTTCCGCAAGTGATTTAGTTAAATGTGTTTTACGAGGACACCACTAATAGCTAACTGCTACTCGTTAGTTAGCACAGCAGCCGTCTCAGGTTCAGAATCCATTTTATTGTTGTAAATGGTTGTTCATAACAAGACTGATGTTGCCACTTAATGGTGCAAACATTAAAACAGTAGAAAAAACAAACCGCAGGATAAAAGTGAGGGAGTGAAAAAGAGCTGCCAGATGGCACAAAAGAAACAAGGAACGTTTGTATAAACCGATCTCCTTTTCTGATTGATGCCTTTCAACGTCATGACGGGTTTGACGCAACTCAGCGGCGGCGATGCGCCCGCTCTGACGCGACCGCGTCCGCTCTGACGCGACCGCGCCCGCTCTGACGCGACCTGATTATCTAAATGCTCGCGCGCCTAAACATCATAAATATATCACAATGTCTGTCTAAATAAGAAGCAGGTAAAACTCATGAATCAGTGGAAAGGCGATTTTCTACTCATGACCAGCCAGACCGGTTTTGGCGCGGCGGTTTTTGGGGACATTCGCGGGACACTCCGACTGAGCCGCGGCACCCCCGGGATGCTGCTGGGCCGCTAGAACTCCACCAGGTATGTCCTGGCCTTCATGAGGCGCTGGAGGCGGCTCTGCAAGGCGGCCCTCTTGCTGCCGATGTCAAAGTCCTCCTTCAGCAAGAAGTCCATGTTCTCCTTGTCCTGGAGCATCTGCAGCATCTCCCTCTGCAGCTTGACGCCGCACAACTGTAACATCTGGTAGCGGATCACCAGCGGGATCTGGTCGGCCAGGCGCTGGCTGGCAATCTGAAGGGGGGGGTGTGAAGAGATTGAGGGTTTAACGGTTTATACAAAGTGACTGGTAGACACCCTGCAGAGGTGTAAGGCTTTATCAGAAACCTCACTTCGACGCTAACCCTCCCCAGGTCAATGCCTGAACCTGGAGTATATGTGGACGGCCAAAGGTTGAATTCTGGACCAACCAAATGGGCTCTATGGTCCAGGTGTCATTAGATGACCCATAGTTAATTTGCAATTTAGAAGCAAGGGCAATTGTGGCAATTCATTTTTATCAGTCTCCCTTTACGAACTAACGAATGAAGAGGTCTGTGTATGGTCAGTCAACTCGTTTGCTTTGTTTTGTCCTATCCGATTCTTCCTTCAATCCTTTCAATCATTCAAATCGTAATTTTTTTTTTTTTTTTTTTAGGAGTTCATTCCGTCCTGCAGATCAGGTTCAAGGCCTCTGAAACTATGACGCTACCGAGTCTCCGGAGACCCCAGAAAATGGTATCTAGGTCGCTTTTACCATCCCATCATCCTCAGCTGCACTCTCTGCTAAATTAGCATCAAATGTTTGCATGCTAGCTCGCTCACCTCCATGGCCGAGCACGCTTATCGTCGTCGTTGCGGGCGTGTTTGCGCTCTGTGGGTGAGACTTACTCTGAAATAGGACTTGAGATGCAGCTTGAGCTGCTGCACTGTGGCATAATGGTCCAAGGTACGTAGCCTCCTCTGCATATCCAGACCAAGCACCTGCTGCTGCTGCTCGTCCTTCTCCTCCTCCTTCTTGCTCTCATTGTAACAGCGGCTGTAGGTCCGGTCCTGGGAGTAAACAATCAGCTCCATCTTGAACTGAGTCCTCAGCATGGACTCTGCGATCGACTCGTTTTCTTGCTTGATGGCTTCAATCTTTGTCTGGGGAGAAGAAGAAAAAAAAAACAACAAAAAACATCGGTCAGATGAAAATTTTCTCAGCCAAATTTGCCGAAACGAGAACAGCGAAATCATCGTGAAAATAGAAGATGGCCACCTTGGCTGTCTTCATCATGTTGGGAAATCCCGCAAAGCTGCTTTGGGCCAGATGTAGGAACTGTCTCCTAACAGCATCTGGAGGAGATGGGAGCACTTGATTTCTAACCAGGTACAGCGTTTTAACAAATTTATTAGACCACCATGTATACACAGTAGAAATATAAGCCCAGTCGGAATAGTAATTTACCTGCCACATCCTTGAGTTTCCTCACAGCCGGCTCCTCCAGCTTTTTGAGCTGATCCTTGACCATGATCTCGAAGGTCTTGTAGTTGATGAAGCCCGGCAGTTCTCTTCCACGGTACTTGTGCTCATGCTCCTCCACCTCTCGGTCGATGGTCTCGTTAACTGGGGAGCACAATCCTACGGTTTAGAGTCTCGCCGGCGGGGGCGGCGGACGACCAGACCCACCCACCCCCCCAAAAAAAATCGTGAACTCACACTTTTCCCCCGCGCGCTGCAGGTGGGCGTTCCACCCCCCAAACTCTGTCCGGAGCATCGAGAAGATGTTGAGTTTCTCTCCGCACCGCAGCTCCTCCCCCGCCGTCAGGCTGATGGCGTCCTGAATGAACGCCGTCACTTTCTGAAGCACATGGTTGTTGTTTTTTTTTGTTGTTGTTTAATAAGAGCCGCAAGAGCAAAAAATTTGATTAGCCCGTTAGCGCCCGTGAGTGCAAACTCACATCGATGAAGAAGGTGAGTCTCTCGGCTGCGTCAGCCGGAGGCCCGCTGCCATACTTCTCCAGCTCCGCGTTGGTCTGCTCCAGCTTCTCCTCAATCTGCTCCTCCAGCCGTGGCAGGGACCTCTGCAAGTGCACGCAAGAGTCAGAGCGCTCCCGACGGCCCGGGCCTCGCGGATTGCGACGAGACGGCGCCGAAAGGGACTCACCTCGATGTGATGCACCAGCTCGAGGGTGAGTTTCTCAGCCAGCTTGGGAACCGTGGCGTAGCCCCCGGTGTAAAGAGTGCTGCCGCAGAGAAACGAGGGGGATCTTAGCGCACAGAAGCCGCGCGCACGTTTCGGCGTGAACGCCGGAAAAGCGGGGAGCTTACTGGAAGTGCAGATGGTCGCTGAAGAAGGCTTTCTCCCGTTCCATTGCCTCGTTGAGAGACACCTTCTCCGTGATCTCCTTCTGGCCCCTGCATTTGACGATCATGTAGCCCTTGGCCAGGTGGATGATCTCGTTATGGACAATGTCAACCACCGACTCCTCCGTGCCCTTGTCCACCAGGTCAGGTTTGGTCAAGATGCCTGAGGGAAGAAGAGTTGATGAGTTGGAGAGTCCAGGAACGGATCTGAAAGCCGACCCTGATCCCGGAGCCCCGTTTACCCAGAGTCCTCTCTCCCTCCGGATCCACCTGCTGCGCCATCTTCAGGGCCTCTGTGGTTGCTATGTCCACGTTGCACGGAACGACCACCAGGCTGATGGTCTCTTGCTTGGTGATGAACTTCTGGATCAGTCTCTTGATCTGAAAGCGTCACAAGCACGTCTTTAGTTCCCCAAAATTAATATTGACCAGCTGTGCAGGGTGAGAAGAGGGAAAAAACACTGAACAAACACTTCCTTTTTTTCTGCCTTTCAAAATAGAGGCTCCTGACACAGACCGTAAACTGCTCCAAATGGGGCGAATTCACATTTTCAATGTGCAATGTCTATTGTTAGAATTATGTCAAAATATTCACAATATAGCGTGAAAATAACTGTTCAAAACCACGGAGGTGCAGTAGTTTGTGCAAGGTGTTTTGTAGTGAAAGATGGCGAGATCAAGTGCCCCATTTCTGGGCAGTTTGGCCTCTCCCGTTTTTCTCCGAGCTTTTATTTTGAAAGGCAGAAAACGGACGCAGTCGCCCCCGGACGTCTGGGTTTCAAAACGACTCCGAGCGGGCGAACCTGATCGCCGATGTTCTCCGGCTGTCCCTTCACGGCCACCCTGGCGATACCGGGAAGGTCAATGAGCGTCAGGTCCGGAACTTCCGGGGAGGCGATCTCCATCCTGATGAGGTCGTCGCTGATGCCCACCCCGATGCCGGCCATTTCGTCTTGAGCTGCGGGCGGAGAAAGAACGAAGTGCTGACCATTAAAAAAAAAAAATAATGATAATAATAATTCTGTGACGTGGAGGAACGCTGAGCTACCTTCCCGGATCTTTTTCTCCACATCTGCCGGATCATCTATATCTTCCTCTGTGTCCTGGTAGCTAATCTTCCCGTGCCACGGCTCCCCGTCTCTCGTCCTCTTCATCCTCAGTTCCAGAGGACATCTCGTCACGATGCCTGAGCGGAGGTGGGGAGGCGGAATTCAAAATTAAATCCCGAGTGTGATCATCTTCCACAGAAACCGTCTTTGTAGAATCACCTAGTTTCACAATACTGGACTAAATATTATTATTATTAATAATAATATTAATATTGTATTATAATTTTAATAATAATTATAATTGTGTATTATTATTAATAATAATAATTATTATTATTATTATTATTATGGATGTGGCCATCTTGCTCCTGCGCAACCCGGACCTTCCATATATGGATGGAGGGGCGGAGCTGGGGCTGAGGGGGAGGCGCGACGGGTGGGTGGAGCGCATATAAATGAGATGGAGCGCCATACAGCCTCAGTCCGTTAAGTTTTTACCGTCACAAGCTGCTGCCAACAGTCAGCTTCCGTAACTCCAGGGAAGCTTAATAGCTTCAGTCACTGACTACATACAGTAAATGTCAAAGGTTTGGGAGATATTACACAAAAGTGTAACGACATTGTGGGGTGAAGACGCCGTAAACGGAGTATAAATCCGAACCTAGCTAGCTTACTTGAACTAGCTAGCTTACCTGAACTTAACTAAGGGAGTGTTAGCAGCCACATGCTAAACTGAGCTGTCAGTAGACTCATTTATAGTCTTACAGTATTAGTTTGTGAAAGAGGTCGTCGGTTTGTTTGTTTTTTTAAAGCCCAACAGCACCGCTAACAACCGAACATTTCAAAATCAAAACGCCTCTCTATTACAGATGTAACCCATTGCGACGCATGGGAGCCTGAGGTCAGTGTTGACCTTTCACCCGGAGCCCTCGGTGGGCTTCCGCGCCGCGGGCGGACGGGCTGGGGGCTCACCGCTCCCTCTGGGCAGCGCCACCCCGGACAGCGCCTCCAGCACGGAGCTCTTCCCCGAGCTCTGGTCCCCGATGACGGCGATGGCGGGCAGCGCCAGGTCCTTCTCCACGCCGAGGGTGCGCAGGGAGTCGATGAGGTCGATGCAGGGGCGCACCTTCTCCTCGTAGTGCTGGTAAAGAGTGGCCATGGCGGCGCGCTCAGGTAATGACTTTCAAAAAAAAAAAGCAACAACCTTTAAAAAAAAAAAGAAAAGAAGTTAATTTAGCTTTTTGTGGGGGTTTTTTTTCTCCTCCGGGGGGAAAAGCGCGCAACGAGCAGCTGAACGTGAGACAGCCGGACGCGAACTGCTGTTGCGATGGTCCGGAATGGTGGCGGAGCAGCGGCACCGGGGACCGCCGAGGAAACGAAACTTACAATAAAAAGATAAATACGTCTGGCTCCTGACGCGGAATGCGGCGGAGAAGCGAAACCGGCGACCGCCAGGGAGAACGAAACTTAAATCTGGCTCTCGCTCGCCGGCAAACGGTGATTGCGGGTGCGCAGTCTCCGCTGGTTCGATCATCCACCGGATGAAGCGAAAGCTAAAAGTCCGCACGGAGGAAAAAAAAAAAATCATTTTCATCATTACTATTAACTTTTAGCTTACTACGCAGGCAGCGTAGTGGCGCTCTAAGAAACTGACGGACCCTGAACGCATCTCCAGCTCTTGTTCCGCCTGCCCAGTGTGGCAGGTTGTTATCGGCCATAACATTATGACCACTGCGTGTTCACCACAGAATATAATGCAGCAGTCCTGCAATAAAGTCCCCCTTCAGGAGGAGTTTTATGTTGATTTTTTTTGTGCTAAGCCTCTTTGATAGAGGTGTTGACATATTTGGGAATGTGATCCGGGGTGCTGTTGAACTGTAACCTGGTCATGCTGGTTGGTGTCCCCAAGCTTATGGCCCCATAACGCAAAAATATTAGGGACACCTCTCAGCGTAGTGGTGTGTAATGTTGTAATTCGTAGTAGCTGAGTGGGCCTGCTCTCCCGGGCCTGTACATGTCTGTCTCCTTTTTAAAACAAAGATGTCCTGATTCTTCCTGGAAGAAAACACTCGATGTCACAATAATCACATTGTGTATGAAAAACATGTGAAATTGTAATTTTTTCTTTTTTGTTCTCCCACTATAACCATATTGTCCATTTCCATCCTCCTCCCTTTCACTTTGCAATGCCAAGCTGAACTCTAAAACGATTTATAATCTAACAAGGCATCAAAGCACTGCTTATAGTTTATGTGAAATCATGGCGGAGACCCGATTCAGTCATTGTGGACTTGGCTCTAAAACTCGTGCAGCCTTGTGGGGTCTTGACCACCTGTCCACCGTTCATGCTTGAGCACCCTTAAAAAAAAAAAAAGCTTCTTTAATCAAAAATGCAAAGGAATAATAACTGGAAATGGCGGCGCCTCGTGATAAACACTGCCACGCTCCTCCAGTGTAACTGACTCTGGAATTGTGGTTTCGTGAAAAACAAAAGTCTAAGCCTAATAAATATGTCGTTTGGCAGCGCAGCGCTGAGGAAGCGGCTTCTTCCTGCTGACGAGCATGAGTCAACAGGAAGGGAGTGTCCTCATCGCCTCTTATACATTTTCATGGGAAGGTTCATATTTCTTTCATAAGTACTTATTTACTTCACTAAAATCTTTTTCCCCACACCACCACCAGTTGATTTGAAAGCGGTGCCCTCTGTGCGTCACCCTGACTCATGACTGTTGGGCCATAATAAGAGACATGGCGTGCTGTGTCTCCCTCTTGTGGTCTTATACAGGAAGAGCAGCGGCGGTGGCGCTCGAATCTTTGACCTCGCTAACGTCAATACTGGGTCATATCAAGCTGCATACAGACGGATTCTGACACCATTTTCACCCCGTCGGCTTTGGAACTTGTCAAATCACCTCCCGGATGTACAAACGACAGGACGTGTTTCGCAACACTGACGTTTCTTTAACTTTTAATTAAGTTTAACGTATCCTGCGAAGCACCTTGAGCTACCAGAGAATTTGCTTTTAAAAAATTTGGGTCATCAAAAATGAAAAAGGGTAAATATGAGACTTCAGGGACGAACAGGGTAATTGGATTACAGCCTTTCTCGAAAGCTGACACTTGCGGTTCCTCGGTATCCAAACGTGTGCAGATGCCACATCATTCAGAACATTATTTGGTCAATATTCCACTTCAGGAGCTACTGCATTAGCTTGCTAACGGTTAAATCAGCCAGTGTCGGTTTCAAACGTGAAGATCGGACTGGAGCTGCTGGCCTGACGGGTAGAAAATGGCTGGAGAATCTTGGAAAAAAAATGTCTTTGACGCATTCGGACAACTATCGGCATGACAGCCTCTGGGCTAAATAACTGAAAGAGGGACAGTTGATGAACAGTTGTCACCTTTATTCAAAAATACATACAAAAAGTCACCTCAGACAAAAATCCAAAGGAGGTTAAAAAGCCGTCGACTTCCACTCGGGCGCGCGCTCATTCCCCGTTCTCCGCAGGGCTCTCCTGGTTGTTGTCGTCGTTTTCCGATTTCTCGTCATCTGGGGGAAGATTTAAAAAATTTTTTTTTTTTAAAAAGGGTCAGGAAAGGATGGAGCAAATGACACCAATCCACGCTCTGCCGCACGAGCCTGCAGAGGCTGAGAATGTGCCGGCGAGGCCCGAAGACGAACAGGGGCCGGACGACGCAACACTCACTCTCCAGCGTCTGCTGTAGCTCCTGGATGGTGCTGAGCAGCACGTGGAACTGCTTCTTCCTCAACTCCAGCTGAACGGGGAGGGGAGGGACGGCGCCGCGATTAAAAACATTTAAAACAAAACCACCGCGACGTGAGTGAAAAAAACAAAACAATGGAAGTCTGAAAAACAAAAAAAGCGCATTTAAACAGTGGGGTCTCACCTTGGCGTCCACGCTCTCCTTGACGTTAGACAGCTGCTGGAGTTCTTTGTCCAGCGCCTCCAGCTGCCTGCGAACACACGACCCAGATGTCACCGCGGCAACGGCGGGAGCGACCCGTCAGCACCGGGCTGAAATGCGCAACAGTGGGCGACTTACTTCAGAGTTTCATGGCGATCGGGGTGTTGCTGGATAACCTTGGCCAGTGCGTCATACTCTGGGGGGGTAGGGGGGAGGGAACGGGTGTAAATAAACACGCTCCAACAAGCCGCGGAAGTTTTTCAATCGGTTCTAACAACCTTAACTGCTATTTACTTAAAAATACATGGTGCGGTTACATCTCTGGTCTTCAGTGCAGGTAAGAAAAACCACGAGCAACGACTATGGCAGCAGTCCGATCTAATCTGGAAATGTTCCGTCCATCTCACCTTGGCGGTTCTTTCTTATTCTCTTTGCTCTCTGGATCTCTTTTTTGCATTCTGATATCTTCTCGTGCGCAGACGTGATATTTTGCTCTGCAATGCCAACAACAAGGCGGTGTTTGGGTTATTGAAACGCACGCACAACCAAACACACTCCACATTGTAATGTACACAGATCAGCTGTGACATTAAAGCCGCTGCATGTTCATAGGCTGGGTTTTCATTGAATGTGTGTGTGAGAGGCGTCTACACATTTGAGTGATTGTTATTGGGGCTGTAATCTGGGCTTGCATATGGGTGGGATGACCAAAACAATAGGGGGCGCCTCTCAATATGACCCAGTGCAGGTTAACAGCATCAAAAACTACAGCGCAAATGACCAAATTAAAATATGGCAACACCTCTTAAAGCACATTCGATACATTTTTTTTGGAGAAATTGTAGCAAGGCTATTGCATTATATTCCATGGTGAACATGCAGAGGTCATAATGTTATGGCTGATCGGCCCTTTAAGTATGAAATCCAATTTCCTGCACTTAGGAAAAGACAGAAGATGGAGCGTCAACAGGGTGTGAATGTTAATGTCCAATGAAAGAAACTCGCGCGTCCTACCGATGTTCGCGTAGATCTTCTCGTAGTTTTCCATCTCCCGAAGATTCATGTCGTAGACCATCAGGGTCTTCCCCATGGAGAACTCGCACTGGGCCAGAATGCCCAGCATCCTCTGGTACTGCGTGAATCTGCGTGGGGTGGGGGTGGGGGTGGGGGGTATATGTGGGGCACATAGAGGCCGTTTAGCGCGCGCGCGTGCGTCTCCGGACGGAGAAGCCCGGTGACGCACGCACGCGCGCGCTGGGGGGGCCGACTCACCCCTCCGCCGGGCTCCCGGGCGAGTTGCACCACTTGGTGAAGCTCTTCAGCAGCACGTTGATCCTGCGGTCATCTCCGGCGCCGTCCCCGTCGATGAGGAGACGCTTCCGGATGACCTCGTCTACAACGGAACCCAAATTAAAAAAAAACAAACAAAACAACAACAACAAAACAAGACAAAAGCCGCCGCAGCAGGTCAGTCGGAGCAGCCGCCGCGCTGCCGTTTAGCTAGCTCAGGAATGCTAGCGCGCATTAGCTGCTTTTTTGAGTGTGTATTTGGTGCGTCTGCGAGTTAGTTAGTTTTTTTTGCGTGAATACTGATGCCACAAGAGTGTCTGCACGAATTCAGGTTCATGTGTTTTAAAAAAAAGAGTTCAAATCAATGAATACGACGGTTACTTGCCATCTGTTACGGCTCCCATGTTTACACCTTGGATGGAAGAACTTTATTTAAACGACCGGAAATGAACACAGCACGCAGGACGTTCCGGCTGCGGACGCATGTGATTGGCCAGAGGAGTGAGCACATGTTAGGGTTTTTTTTCTCCCCTCGAAAGCTTTATTTACAACTACCGGCTTGGGACACAGCGTCAGAGGGCGTTCTATGTGCAGTTCAGTGGACACGATGAAAGTCGAGGATGATTTTAAGCACAAGGTGTAAACAGAATAAAACAGTTTTCATCTTCTTATCAAACTAATAGCAACAGACACGCGAGGTTCTGTGCTGCTTTTGGTTTTTTGTGGGTTTTTTTTGACAAATCGTATTCAAGATATACAAATTTAGTCAATAAAGTGTGGTTAAAACACTCCAGCTGTGTTATTCACCCCGTATTATAATCAAACGTATTAAAGTCAAGACTTTTATATGTGATATGTTCTTGTGGAAGAGAATATCAGTAGCTATTTTATGAGATAAATAGCTCGGCGCAGAACTGTCAAGGTTGCGTTAAAACTAGAAAGTTGAAGGGAAAACACCATGCGTTATTTAACTTTAAATTTACATTTAATTTATGTTATTATTGTCTATGTGTTATTATTGTCCGTATTTAGAAAGTATTTCGGGTTTCTTTTGGGTTTATTTTTCACCTGTTTGTTTTTTGTTTTCTGGGATATACCCATAGCTCTTTCACCACCATCCCCAATTTGTTATATTTTATATTTATATGTATATAAATATCAGTATGTAGTATGTTATATATTATACAGGCGTGAGCAGTTGCTGCATCCATTTCTGTAGTCTTATTTTCTGAAATGATTTACAATATGAATGCGCAGACAAAGTGATGCTGTCATTAAAGTCAAAAGACACAGACAGTCACATTTGACAAGATTACTGATAAATAATTTGGCCATGGTTTTTTTGTTTTTGTTTTTTACACTGAATTATATAGCCACGTCATATGTTACTGTTAGTGTCGTTAATTTTTTTACATTTTTTTTTAATCCTTCAGAGCTCCTGTAATATTGCGGTTAATTATCTATCAAGAGTTGAGTAAACACCTCACAAATCACACTTAGTGTCCCTGTTGAAAGGTGTCATAAATCAGTCCAAAATCCCGGGATAAGCACATAAAAAGAATCAAAGATCAAACCAGCATTGTATAAACCTGCAGACAGACGAGCAACAGTGAATAGAAAGACCCTCAGGAAGTGTCCGTGCAGGTTTATGAGCAACTGTGAAGAGCCAAACAGCATAAATGCATTAATTGTATTACCTTTCGTGGATGAATGACCACCATTCTTCCCATTTCTCTGCGAAGGTCATGGGTTGAGATCCGCTGACATCACAGGCCGGACAACATGATTGGCATGATTTCCATTCTCACCTATCAAACCATTGACTTTCCTCTTCCTCCCATAGTATTCACATATTTCTTCACTCATCTCAATCTTTTTTTTTCATGTACCCACATCCAATTCAAATATTTTAGTTATTTTTACATTGGATATACGTATCACTATCTTGACCCTGCAATACAAATTTCTTGGTTGTATGCTGTATCATTGTATTACACAGCAAAAATAATATGTGATGATGAGCTGTTTCTGTGGCACATGTCATTTTTAATTAAATAAGTTTTATTTAGATATATTTCGACAACAGAACAGTGACATTAAAGGAAAACATAACAATTCTGACTCAGTATCTTGAAATACTGTATTTACACTGATCAGCTTTAATATTATGACAGCTACAGGTTTACTAAAGAATCTAAATCTATGAATGTTGACATATTGGAATAATTTTTATTGGGACGGTAATTTCTGTCGACCTGTACAGGGTTATGCTGAGAGGTCTCCATGATATTTTGTCAACCTCATGCAAATGAGTTGGATCACCAAAATATTAGGGACACCTCTCAGTGTAACCCGGTACAGTTCAACAGTGTCACAAACTACAGTCCAAATAACACTCAAGTCACAGTCAAATATGTCAACACCTCTCTCACACACATTCAATCACAATTCAACATAAAACTCCTCCTGAAGGGAGGTTTTTTTTATTGCTGGTAAACATGCAGTGTGTTTGAATGATTGTTACTAGGACTGTAGTTTGTGATGCTATTGAACTGCTATTTTGGTCATCCCACTCGTGTGCAGTAGGGTGACCAAAATATTAGGGACGCCTCTCGGCGCAACCCAGTACAGTTCGACTACAGTCCCAGCAACAATGATTCAAATATGTCAACACCTCTCTCACACACATTCAATCAAAATCCAACATAAAACTGATTGCAGAGCTGTTGCATTGTATCAAATTGTAAACATGCAGCGATCATAATGTTATGGCTGATCGGTGTACACATGTCCACTCACTCCCACATATGTAAAAAAAAAAAATTAATAGATACAAATAAGTTGCAGAAATAACACTCAACTAAGAAAACAAAAGGGGAAAAATGATTAATTTGACGAAAAATAAACTGAAATAGCTAGAAAAGGGAAAACGACAGAAAGGTCAAATATATCTAAACAATTTCATTATATTATAATGGCTACGAATGCATGTGCACGTTTATGATAGCAGCGCCCGCCGGGGCCGTGCGTGCGTGCGTGCGTGCGCGGGCGCGCGCGTGCTGGCGTCGTGACGTCTCCTTCCCAGAATGCAGTCTGGTAAACAGACATGGAAGCGCCAGGTGAAGACCTCCACAGAGGCTGAGCACCGCACTCGCTCCTTTTTTTTTTTCTTCCCCCCCTCCCCGGTCAGCGCGTCCCGTCTCCTTCGCCCAAGCGCATCCAGGCTGATCGACGCCGAAACCCGGTCGACACGTTTTGCTGCCCGCAGCACCCGAGAGGCCCGGTAGGTAAAGAGGCGACTCGCGCTGGGGTCCGCCGCCGGAGCTCTTGACTTCTGCTGGGCTGGGAAGCTCCTGGCAGCCCCGACTCGCTAGCGCTAGTCGCGGGTGGCTACAGGCTAGCAGGGCGACGGAGCCACTGACGTTTGCGCCCGCCGAGTTTGGAGCCGCGCTCTCCGCCACGCGTTTCTCCCGTTAAATCTAACCTGGCTTTATTTCCCTCTTCACCCCCCCACCACCACCACCGCCGCCACCACCCGCGATACCGACAACTAATTTCTGCCTCTTCGCCCACCCCCAGCCCCCCACGAACGCCTCCCCTCCATACATTTGCCATGCTCGTTAGTTGTGGGAGTCGTGCTAGCTAAAAGGGAAACTCCTGGCTCCTCTCCGCCTCCCTGCTCAAGCTAATGTCAGCTAGCCCGCGAGCTCCCCTGTCAAGTTTGGCGGCTGATTTCAATGACAAAGTGCGTGATTATTATTATTTTATTTATTTTTTTAAATGTTTTTTTGCCTTCTAAAAAAAAATAAAATAAAATAACAACGTCACACGGCAAGCCGAAAAGCTGGAAGCGGAATGTAGTTTTAAGTTGTTTTTTTCACGCCAGAAAAGAGGAGATAAGAGGTTTTGCGTCACACCAGTGGGTTTTACGGTGCCTTCACCTCGAGGCGTAGATGTGATGTCATTCAGTTTACTTTTTTTTTTTTTTTTTTTTTTATGAAGCTGTTTTGATTCGAACCGTCAGTTGCCGGCTCTAGTTCCTGCTCGGCGATCGTCAGCGGCGTCGACTCGGCGCACGTAAGCGCAGTTGTGCTATTTCTGCACGCACGTGAGATAACGCCGTGGGTTAGCACTGGGGGAAGTAGCATCATAAGTTCATTCATTTTTTTTTCTTAATTTTTTTTTTTTATTGTTCCATCGTAAAAAAAAAACACACACACCTCAGTCGTTTTGTCTACCTGTCTGGGACGCTGCCATTCGCTGACGATCCCTAAAGCCCCTCTTGTCCTTTTAGATTGTAAAAAAAAAAAAAAAAAAGGCTGCAAAACAGAAACGTTATTCAATAATTGCTCTCATGTTAGCCATTAAAAGTAGGTTGCATTTAGTCATTTAGTTAGTGTTGCTGCTAATTAAAATAAACGCGTCCAAAATTAAGCAAATGTCTAGGGAAGTCCCGATTGTTTTTTATTTTTTGTATTTTTTTGGGGGGGAGGGGGGCGGAGGGTTTTTCTCCCGGCTGAGTCATTTAACGCGATGCATCTGCCAATAACGAGTCCTCATCCAATGCTTGCGTTTTCCTTCGAAACACATGCGTAGTGCACATTCAAGCTGAGAAAAATCAATGCAATATACCATATTTCTCCAAACACTGGCAGGAGCCGTAATTTACGTCAGCGTCTGCCGTGGCGCCTCTCCGCTGCGTTTAATCCGCTCTGCTCGCCTTTGGTAACGGGTACTTCTTTCGGGGGCCTTTTCCCATTAGAGCGCAGTTCCGCCACAGCGTAACTGGCCGTCGCAGTGACGCCGTGCGGATCTGCCGCGACGTCATCCTCCTCGCGGCATAGAAATGCACCACAGAGGAGAATCCAGAAGAAGATGATCATTGGCCGGCGAGGCGAGGGAGGTTATCACGCCCCTTTGGGCGACCGCAGCGCGATCTTTCCCGTTGCCATTTTTTGAAAGTGACAAACAAAAACGGCACCGGCCAAAATAGTTCAGCTGATTTAAGAGTGGCAGGCGCGGGTCCGCGCTGTTGGCGAGGCAGTGGCGCTGTGACGATTCTCTCTTAGCAGTCATTGGTCTGCAGCGTTTTCACGTAACCTTTTTAGTATCTCATAGTACCTGGTCAGCCTTTTTTGGAACCCCAGGAGAGCAGTTACTAAAAAAGCAGCACCATATACCAGGTACATTGTTTTCCCAATAGAAAACCCAAGAAGGCGGGGAGAGCAGAGCCGGTACCGTGTCGTGGCAAAGCGCCATTAGAGGCCGACATTAACCCAAATTTGCTTCCGAGGCCTTATTTTTAAACCAGCCGAGGAGCCGCCGTCTCGGTGAGCGGACCGGGCGGAGCGTGAGACAAGTGCAGAACGGCAGCGCGAGGAGACGACCGTGCGAGAGGAGCGCGGCGTTGTGCGTCTCTTACTCGAGGAAATGGGGTGTGCTTGACAACTGAGAGGCCTCTGCAGTGCATCGGGAATAAAAAATTCACCCACCTCCACTCGTACGGGCATATTAGCCGCGTCCTGCTCTCCAGTTGCGACACCTGTGTGACAGCTAACATGGAAAGAGCGGCTCGGGTCCATGGTGATTAAATTGCCGCTACTCGGTTAAAAAAAACCAAAAAAACGGCCATGTTTGCTCAGATGTTCATCTTTGATATCAGATCAGGACATCCCTCGCCATGATGTCAGACCTCATGGGCTTTAACAGTGTTTTATAACATTAGCACAAGTGATGTTCGGGTTGCTGTGCATGCAAAAGTAGAATTTTGCCACTATTGGTGTCTTATCAAGTCAAAATGTCTGCCATGGCAAAGGTCTGTCCGTCACCATCTGGTTAAATACTTTCACCATGACTAAGCAGTTCAAAATTGGGACATGTCGGGGAAAACCAGTGAGATTCTGACCCGGCAACACAACTGCTTTGAGGAAGTATCTGCTGCCTCAGTTTGTGATGTGCAGCATCGGGATGCCTTTTGTCAGGAAGATACAGTGTTAAACAGCTGCAGGTTTCGAGCGGCAGCGCTCCATTTTATCACATTTACAACATATGGCACTTTTCCACTACCTGGTGCCAGCTGTACTCTACCTTTTTTAGGTTTTCCTTTTGGAAAAATGTACCTGGTACCAGCTGCCACTTTTTTTTTTTTTTTTTTTTTTTTAGTAGCTGCTTTCCTGGAGTTCCTGGGATACTATGAGGGACTTAAAAGGTGACGTGAAAACACTGCAGACCACGGATTGGTCAGAGAGAATCGTCACAGCGTCATCGGCGCGCGCGGAACACCCCGAATGGCGCAAAAAAAAACGTGACCGCCATTCTTGAACCACCAAGCTGTCGTAGCGGCCGCAGTTTTGCACTTCCAAAGACGGCAGCCAGAAGGATCACGCCGTGGTCGCTGGGGGGTATCTGTGTGGCGTTGAAGTCGACGCGCCGGCGCTCTGGCGACAGGTTATACCGAGATGGTAAACGAGCCCCAGAAAAAGTACTCGATACCAGCGGCGAGCAGAGCAGAGCTGGTGCCCTGTACGTCGTGGAAAAGCTCTAATAAACCAGCGGGGCATCAAACGTCTCAGGCCTTCCGCGGGTGTTGCTTGTGACATGCTTCCTCGCTGGAACGGCTCATCGACAACGCCAGAGTGGAGGCAGAGCAGCTGCTGGCTGCACTGGCGCCACAGCCCCCCCCCAAACCCCCCGGCCCCACCGCCGCAATGCAAGTCAAACTGTAGGCAGTGAGAAAGTCTTAATCAGAGGTTATTTACAGGCAGGTGAACCGTGGGACTGCGAGTCCTGGATATAACGGAGCCGGAAAATGACTTGTGCATTATGACTGCCGCATTAGTCAGCCACAGCCCGGCATAACTCTCTAAGACTTTCAGTGTCTTCCGGCCATTAGTTTTCCACTTTCCCCATGGATAACCTGCATTAATCTATTTAGCTGTAAATGCCTTGACTTGATAATGAGTCTAAGGCACGCCGCAAAGAGCCGCTTGATAAAAGTGTCATGCGGACCTGGATATCCTCTGACTCCTCGCGCGGGCCATATCGCCATATCGCCAAAACCCACCGGAAGGTCGCGCACATTTCGGCTTGCGGCGAATTCACAAGTGAGAAATGACGCTCAACTTGAAGCTTAAGAGATTCCCGCCGTGGTTGACCCGAATTTGGCCCCGTTGTTCCCTTTCAATAAGCGGCGAGCAACTCGTGGAGTTTACGGAAGTAGCTTGTTACAGTTCGTGTGCAACAGATTTTTATGGCTCTGCGTTTCGCTCAGTAATGCTCGCGTATACCTCGCGCGTCGGTTGAAGCAGTGGCTCCCGAACCTTCTTCTGCAGCCTCCGCCCCTCAGCCCCCCTCCTTCCTTTTGTGCATGAAAACAAATCTTTGAAGGGTGTCACCGTTCGACTGGACTGGGTGGTTTGGGACGCTGCTCGGTGGTTTGGATTACTGCGCGGCGGTGAAGACCTCCATGACAGTGTCCAAGCGAGGGCAGGCTCTCACTCGCCAGACAACCTGCAATTCTCAATTTACAGATGACAACAAAACAAAACAAAACAAAGGAACTGGCACTGACTTGTCTCCTCTCAATGTGTGCGTGTGTGTGTGTGTGTTTCTCCAGACTTCCTCGCCAGTGTGTGTGGCAGCCGGTGATCACCCAAACCGATGAGGATCGGCTGACTGTTTTAAATATAAGTTTGTTTGTCTTATTTGCCAAGGTAAGGCCGCACGTCCTCCTCATCACCCACTCAGTTTGTGTGATTTTTTTTTTTTTTCGGGCATTTGCGAATTTTTTACAGCAGACACAAAGGGATGGTTCGACAACAAGCGCCATTGCCTTGTGATATAAAAACAGTTTTGTTCTTATATTGTTACCAGGTTTAACTGTAATCTACAAAGATTATAGACTACACATAACCACCACAACACACGAGGATATCGCAAACTAAGGGCTGCGCTAACATCGCTGCTTTTGGTCACATCTGAACGGGACGGCGGGGGCGGGGGGACTGCAATTCATTAGAAATGAAGAATTGGGGGGGATATGTTTCATAATGTGTTCATGTGTTTTTGATCCCGTCCCAGCGAGGGTGATGGGAGTGTTATTAAGGTATCGATGAGTCAAAGTGTGGTCTAGCAGTGGCCTGCCGATGAAAGCAGAAACGTTGTCCGGACCTCTGACAACCAGAGCCAACCAGACGTTAGCGATCAGACGCGGGCCAATCAGCAATCACTGGGGGGGGGGCGTCGATCAACACTGATCACTTCTCATGGGCCGTATTTGAAGCCCGGATGCGCCGTTAACTTTCTAGAAACGCATCACATGGATCCACCCCTGTAGAATCACACCGATAGTTAATGATTTATCCTCTTAATTCTAAAAACTTGACATCTCGGAATAACAACATCTATAATTAGCATTATTCACTAAACAGCTACAGGTTTCTCACATAAGCTAAAACCAGTAGTTGTCATGAAACTGTTAATATGATTATGAAAGCCTCCAGAGATTTATCTGCAGCCAAAGACGGCAGTTTTCATCTGCTATCTCTTAAGTCCTCGCAAATATTGTTATGACTTGAAACGTTATGAGATTTCTTTGAAGGGCAGGAGAAGATAACAAAAAAACCCCCCATCAGATTAAATTCTCCATTCGTGGCAGCAGGACGATGTATCCAAAATATTTCCTTTTTTAAATTTTTTTTAAATGATTATCACACCTTTGCAATTCCCATTACTGTTAAGGGGCATCATCTTTGTGCCAATAATCCAACATGCAATTCAAACATTAACATCAATATCCTCAAAGTTAGGCCCCGTACAGTTAAATTTTCTTAGCTCAGAGGTGTTGAGGGAGTGGTAGAGGAAGATACAAAAAAAATCAGCTCATCAGTGAAGTGTGTGTGTATATATGTATATATATACACACATAGCATGTAATAAAGAATCAGAAATAAAAGTTTAACCTTTTCCTTTAGACGCAGGCAACCATCCTCTTGATAAGCTTCTCCTCAGAAGTGTTGGTCTGAGGGCAGAGTGAAGCGCCAAGGTCATTTTTGCTGAGGGCTTTTTCGGGGCAGAAGCCGTCTGGGAATAGCAGTTACCGGGAGGATTTTTTTCCTTTTCGGAATATCTATTAGGAAAACGGAAGCCTGCTTGAAGCCGCGGCGGCGGCATCCCGTCAAACTGACGGGCGGTCGTGTCTCAGAAGTTAAAGATGGAGAAGAAGAAAAAAATAAATAAAAAGGGCCACGCGGAGTCGAGGAGCACAGCGTTCACATGCAGCAGACTAGGAATGCTAACGACGTCAGTAAACCAGCGGATTCGCTTGACAAGATTAAGCTATAAACGCTAAAATATTTGGTCCCGGTCAACACCACATAACGACCTCAGATGTCTCGGTTTCCTCGCTGGTCAGCTTTCTGGTTTCCGCGCGCAGCAATGTAGACATTTTGAAAGCGAAAGCAAAACTGACCGACCGACCTGAGTGTGACTAACGTCTTTTTGGTTCGGCAGCAGCGTTTGTTCAGGTCGGTCATAAACCCCGCCGGGCGGCGCCTTTTTACTCGGCAGCAGACTTTCTCTTTCACTCAACAGGAACATCTATGTCGCGTCTTTGTTGTGGTCCCTCACTCACCGATCCGTCATTGACGAGCCGATCCACAAATGTGTCTTGGAATTCATGATTTCCTATTTATGGATAAAGTGTGTACGTATCTCATTGAAACTGTCTTTCAAATGGGTTTTGTCCAAAAAACTGTGACGGGTACTTCATACACCGATCAAGCATAACATTACGACCGCTGCACGTTTACCATAGAATATAATGACTAAAGACTCATTCCACCAAAATGCACCAGTGCGGCCATCGAACTTTACAACTCTTCCCCCTGAGTGCGGGACACTCATCTCAATACAATATTACGCGTATTGCATATATACTTCCTGCATAGTATCTATGTATCTATTTATTTATATTGTCAATTCGTATTAGGACTGTTCCATTATTTTAACTACCTCATTTATCTTTATTCTTACACTCGTACATGGAGCATCTGTTGGGGATCAATAAAGTATCCTGATTCAGATAACGTGACGGCCCTGAAATTTTACTGTAAATGGATAAATACATTTTGCTGTATGTTGAATTTTTTGGATTGAATGTGTTTGAGAGAGGTGTTGACATATTTGAATTATCGTTACTGGGACGGTAATTTGCGACACTGTTTAAACTGCACTGGCTTACACTGAGAGGCGTCCCTAATGTTTTTTTTTTGTCATGCATATGAGTGGGATGGCCAAAATATTAGGGACACCTCTGAAACCACCCGGCACAGTTCAACAGCATCGCAAATCAGATCAGAATTCTACATAAAACTCCACCTGAAGGGAGAACCGATTGCAGGGTGGTTGCGTTATATTCCATGGCGAGCACGCGGTGGTCATAATGTCGCGCGTGTACGCGCCGTCTTTTCATGCACATCCATTCTCCAGTATGTTGATCACATGCCGAAGTGTTTGCAAAAGAGTTTCCAGGTGAGTCCATTGATGTCGGGTTCGTTACCGCCGAAATAGTCACGCTGGCCGCTCACAGCGTTGTCGGCGTTTGGGTTTCAGCCGGTCCAGTGAGACGCCGCGGTCGTTCAAAATCGGGCAAAGCAGTTTTCATTCGTTTTTTTTTTTTTTTGGTATGTGTCACCATTGTATTTGTTTGTATTATTTCACAGCAAACATAAGATGTTTTACCGGATTAAAAAGAAAATAACACCCGGTTTAGAGGCTGATGCACGATACTGGCTCTACTTGGTAATAGGTACTATGAGGTACTAAAAGGTGGCCTGAAAATATTGCAGACGCCCGATTGGCTAGAGGGGATCATCACAGCGTCGTCAATGGGCGACACACACACGCGCAACACCCCGAACAGCGCCCACCCGCGACCGCCATTTTTAAACAGCCAAACGGTTGCAGCGGCCGCGGTTTTTAATTTATTTCATTTTTGTTTCCCTCCCTCCCTCTTGCGTTCCCCCCCTCTGCATTTCTTTGAGGCTGTGAAGATGCCGTCACAGCCGTTTTCACTCGGCGTCGCCGTGTCGACCAGCTTTTATTTATTTATTTATTTTTAATTTTGATATTCTGGTCGCTTTACTTTTAGTGCTGGTGTGGCTCGTGCTAGCGCCTGCTGTTTGTTTATTGTACATGTTTAAGGGTTTGTTTGTTGTCTCTGTCCAGTGTGTTTGCAGGTTCTATTTCTCTAGTCTATGTTGCACTTCTTTTGTTTCTGTTTGCTGCGGTAAATTTCTCTGTCAAATGCCCGTAATAGCTAACTAGTGATGACATCATGATCGGTAATAACCACAGAGCCGAGTCAAATGTGAAAATGTAAAGCAGATTGAATCGATATTAACCATAAATCTGAGCCGAGGCCTTCAGTTTTACTGCCTTTCAGCCAGGGAATTCGGATTGTGTCACACTATGTATGAATGTATATGTGTGTGTGTATGTATATGTGTGTACGTATGTATGTGTTTGTGTATGTATGTATGTGTGTGTATATTTATGTGTGTGTGTGTACACACACATATATATATATATATATATATATACACACACACATAAATATACACACACACACACACATATATATATATATATATATATATATATATATATAATACACATATGCGTATATATGTCTACATAAAATACGTATTTATGTATGTATGTCTACATACATAAATATGTATGTAAATATATATGTATACACACACGTATATATATATATACACACATACACAAAGTGTGTGTGTGTGTGTGTACACACACACATGCATACATATTACCTTTGTACTTGTTGCTCGTCAAGCGACCACACACGTAGTTTTTTTTGTTTTTTTTTTGTTCCTCCTTGTTCTTCTTCTGTGTTTTTTTTGAGGGGGGCGGGCGCGGCGAGACGACGCGGGGCTCCTCCGCCGGTGTCAATCACGGGGTGGGGGCGGGCGGTGGAGGGAGGGAGGGGGGGGGGTGAGAAAGCCCTCCTATCCCGAGCGCCTTCGCCGCTGACTCTTGTGTTGTTACATTGTAGCGGAAAGAATGTCGGAAAGGGCCGAGGATGACGTCAGGGGGGAGCAGCGCCGAGCGGCGAGGCAGCAGCTGAAGCAGCAGCAGCAGCAGCAGCAGCAGATCCAGCGGGGAGAAGGCTCCACAGCAATGGCGACTGTGGCGGAGCGGAGATCCTTACCCAGTCCAGAAATCATGCTGGGACAGCCTTGGAGCCACTGGGTCGACGCCGCCAAACTCCACGGCAACGACGGTGAGTTCCCGAGCGGCCCGAATGTGCGCGTGGAAGCGAGGTAGAGCGGCGACAGTTGCCAGTCCTGTTTTTTTTTTTTTTCCTCCTTTTTTTTTTTTTTTTTTTTTTTAAGCCGATCGCATGCAGTTGTTGGTGGAACATGAAGAAGAAAACGCGACTGGTAGCAACAGCACGGGCGCGCAGGGCAAGTGCAACTATTTATCTGTGTGCGCGTGTGTGTGTGTGTGTGCGTGTGTGTCGGCTCGCCTCTTTTTTTTTTCAGGTGCTGATTCAGAGGAAAGTTTCAAAGACTTCGGGAAAAATCGAGAGGCCATGCGTTTGTCCAGAGAAGGTGAGTGTGTGTTTTTTTGTTGTTTTTTTATGTGTGTGTGTATGTTTTGTTATTGTTTTTTTTTTTTTTAGGGCCAAATGTGTGTTTTGGTTCTGGGGTTTGTGTACACTCACACACACACACACACAGATTCAAACACTACACGCTTCGAGTCGGCGGTATCTGACGGGCATCTTGAAACGCGCACGTTTTTTATTTTTATTTTTATTTTTTATTTTTTTGTGGCAGTTGCTGTTTACAAGTGTTGCCGAGAATAACTTGGCAGCAGGTAGCGACTCGGAGCTGCTAACAGCCCCCCCAAGAAACATGAAATTATCACCACTGCATGTTTTAAGTATAATTCAACAGCCCTAACATAAGCTTTATGTTGATTTTTTATTTTTATTTTATTGAATCTGACAGAGGTGTTGTCATATTTTCAAAATCGTCACTGGGCCTGTAAGTTTGTGCTGCTGTTGGAACGGCGCTGAGGTGTCCCTAATATTTTGGTCATCCCGCTCATGTCGTATTGGGGTCACAGATTACAGTCCAGATTCACATACGTCAGCGCCCCTCGAAAAACACGCTCAGTCGAGATCCGCCACAATTGCTCCTCCGGGGGGGGGGGGGGGGGGGTCGGGGGGGTGGT
>CAAKHG010029669.1:12853-28250 GCA_901007715.1 Dactylopterus volitans
GGGGGGGGGGGGGGGGGGGGGGGGGGGGGGGGGGGGGGGGGCGGGGACATCTGAAGAGAAGAAAGATGGTTTGATTGGATAAGTGGACTGGAACACATTGTTTACTGCAGACAGAATGCTGGTAGGCGCATGGAGGTGCGAGGTCACGTTAGGTTATCGGATCATGTTCGTACAGACGGTTCCTCGGCTCTCTCCTGTGTATACATCAATAACAGGTTATGAGAGCACATCTGGGTCCTCATCTTGCTGTCTCTGTGCTTTCTACCTCCCAGGTTTCCACTGTCCCGTTTGCTCCAAGTTCATGGCGTCGGATGAAATAGAGAAGCACTTGCTAATGTGTTTCAGCAAAACGCGTCTCACCTACAACAGTAAGAAGCTGCCATGTCATAAAGTTCAAGTAGTTGTTGTTGTTGTTGGTTGGGTTTATCCATTTACAGCCGCCAATCCACATTTTACTGCTAATTTAGGTTTTACTTTTGTTTTTATGTTTTTTTTAGCTGAAAATACGTAGGAAGTAAAACTATGATTCCTGTGCCTATGCTTTCCATGAAACATATACAAGTATATGCAGTTTCATAATGTATTTTGGCAGGAAATTATCTTGCTCTGTCCCAGAATTTAACGGTTTATTATCCATAACCTCCCCACAGAGTTTCACAAGAAGGGGCTGTCTTTTCTCATATAATTCATTATACTTCTAACAGAAGGACATGTGGAATGCAGAGTCCCCTGCCAGAACCATTTTTAAAAACAAAAAAACATTTTTTTTTTTTTAGCAAATGTAATGGATCAGCCCAGAATTTTCAGAAATGTTGTTTTCCTTGGTCCATGCTGCACTCCGTGACCAAAATTCCTTGAAATCCAGCCTGGGGGTTTTTGTGTAATCCTGCTAACGTGTAAACCAGGGGTCACCAACCCTGCTCCCCCGAGAGCCACCAGCCTGCATAGACGGACACATGACTCAAATGATCAGCTCATGATTATTGAGCTCTGCAGAATCCTGATAATTTCTCCTTCGTTTGAGGTTGGAGTATATGCGGGCTGAAGGCTCTTAAATAATTAGATGCAGGTTGAAGTATGGACAGTTATGTCCAGTGGCGTTACTCATTTAATTTTCTCAGGTAAAATAAAAAGTAATAAAGTGAAAACATACTTGATTGCAGGTTAAAGTCCTGTAGTATTTGTCATCCTTGTCAGTGATGTCATTAATTATTGCTGTGGTGCCTTTAGACTTCATACACCTTAAAAACTCATTTCTGTGCCGGTCTTGCCATTGGTTAGGTCACTTGACTTGAATAATCCATAACAATGCATCTTATTTTATAAAATCATCAAACTGCATGTTCTCAATGTAAAATCTTAGATATCCTGGAAAATACCTGCAGCAATGAAATCCGTGTAAAAAAGAAAAAGGGGTTGAATATCTGCAGTTGAAAATACAGTGTAGCAGAAGTGTGAAACAGCATAGAGTGGCGGTGGTTTGAGTAACTGTACTTAGTTACATTAGCTTCCCTTATAAATCTCCCTTTTCACCTGATAATGTCTCTGCAACATGATCGCGAGGATGAAAACGCTCAACTTTACAAAGTCTTGCGTCAGATGTTTCCCCAAAGCGCACAAAATGCTTACATGATGTGGTGTGAGAAGATCAAAGCACATTCGACAATGTGATGCAGCTGCACGTATATGCAGCGACTCACTTGCATGTGGACTGTGTGTGAGCGCACGCAGGCATACACACACACACACACACACACACACACACACACACACACACATATAAGAAGGGCAGGCACACATTCAGAAACATGCAGTTGTTACTAAAGCTTTGCGATAAAAGGCATCACAAGCTCTGCAGGGTTTATCATTTTTACTACCAAAAAAAACCAACCAAACATTCATTTTTAAGTATTAACACTGTACATGCTGAGAGACATGCGCGCAGAGGTACACACATATAACATCCAGCTCGCACACACCCATTGCAGCATGCTTGTTACTGATAAATACAAAGTCTACGTACTGTATGCAGCTAGTACAGTACAAAGTGTCCGAGTTTATCACTGTGGTACGTCTGTGTAAAACGTATACACAGTCACCTGTTTATCCCTCGCCCATGCAAATACAAGTACCTTATCTCTTCTGCAGAATTTATTTAAATGTGTGTGAATGAAAAGCTGCAGAAAGGATCAGTTACTGCTCTGCCCCAGGTATTGACACTAGGGCCTGTTGCAGCTGAAAACACAGATAATCATGTGACGCGCAAAAGAAAACAGCGCGTTAACATAATATATTGCAGACTCCCCTCCTTGAAAACTGTTAGAGGATATAAAGTTCTCCATCTGGGCACTGGTGATGTCAGTTATTCTGGTAGCAAAGGTTAAACAGATGGTTAGGCAGGATCCAGTGACTAAAATGAACATTTGATACAAGGTCTGGTGCGCGAGGCAGCTCTTTGCTCAGTACGTTTCTGTCCATATTGTCTTTCTCAGAGGACATCCTGTCCAGAGACTCTGGGGAATGTGCCATCTGCTTAGAGGAGCTGGAGCAAGGAGACACCATTGCCAGGCTACCCTGCCTCTGTATCTACCATAAAGGGTAACTAACCAACAGAAATGCAGATTGTAGGGATTGTAGGAATATTCCCTAGTGGGGTTCATGCATGAAGTGCTAGATGTTAACAGTACAGATTTCCAGGAATTCTTTCTAAAACATTTACCAACGTTGATGTTTTTACTTTTTGTTTTGTTTTGTAAAGACAGATTGCCCCGTGTGCAGCAGGGTTTTCTGCTAAAAAAGATTGTGCAGTGAACCTACTCGTGTCTCCTGCCTGCTCATTTTAAACAGATCAGACAAAGAAATATGAATTCAGAAATTCCTAGAAACTATTTTTAAATGTGCATGATGGAAATGGTGACTGCCGTCTCAGACGCCAGCAGAAAAAAAGCTTAACAGGATTTGGGTGGCTGGAGAAATGGTGAGATAATGTGTTTATTTTTAGACTTACTTTATTAACCTATCATAGTATTAGTATTGTGTAAAGTCTGAATGGTGCCACGAGGTTGCCTCAAAAAAGAAGTGGGGGAAAAAAAAAACGTCTGTACATATGGCAAATATATGTACAGAATTTCCATTTGTATTTGCAAAGAGTTAAGCGAGAAAGCACTAACTTGTTGCCCACGGCAGCTTAGCTTAGCATCCAGATAGCGAAAAGGCAATGGTAAGCCGAGTCACAGAATCAAGCAAAATGAGGCGTCTAGTGATGTACTGATAACCGAACTGTTGAGATGCTACACATTTAGACTAAGCCAGGTCAAACGGTCTTTGTGCTAAGCTAAGCTAACCAGCTGCTCTTAGCACTTTTATATTTCGCCAATTAATTAGAGAGTGTCGTTAACCCTCCTCATTAAACTCTCAGCAAGAAAGCACAAACCCAAACTGTGGTTTTCTTAATACTGCTTAAAACCAAGCAAGGCAACAGTTGCTGTTGGCAAACACAACCCTCATGGGCAGCTAGTGAATGAAACCTGTTTGAGAGAACACACACATTTTAATCCAGGAATTTTTGGTCGACTTTTGAAAAGCTGCCATCTTAAGATAATGCTGATTTTATTCCGATGTTTTAATGTAATCCTGCTGTTTCAACGTCCTTGTCCTCCCCTTCCTCATTTCAGGTGCATAGACGAGTGGTTCGAGGTGAACCGCTCTTGTCCGGAGCATCCCTCCGACTAGGAGCTGCATAGACGACAGTGTCAACCACTGCGGTCGGCCATATTGACCCGGCCTCACCCCAACACTGCACGCTCCAGTGTTGTGATTATGTTTCAGTGCTCATCAGGGATTGTAAGACATTATTGTGAATGGGATTGTTCCCGTTTCCTTGTGGGGGAAAAAAAAACCGATGGATTTATTTAGAGATTTTGCTGTAGGCGTCGTGGGATGTACAAAGAACCACTAGTGGAGTCGGTGAGTGTCTCCTCAAAATGAGTGAATGTTCCTTGTGCCCTCTGCTGGCTGAGGAGTGGGCTCACGCAGCCTGCGATCTCGCTGAAGAGGGCGGCTTTATACGGCAGTGGACTTGTGTGCCCAACATGGCGAGAGAGTGGGCTGTCTTTTTATCCGCGATTTCTGGTTGATGTCTGTTGCGGGACTTGATCAGACGGCTGTGAAATGTGAAACGTGGCCATGCAGATTATCAGCTTTAAGGGATGATCACAGTGTTGATGGCGGGAGATTTTTTTTTTTTTGTTTTGTCCAATATTACGTGTCCTAGACCAAATAGTCTAACATGAAATGGTCAAGAATTTGTTAATCACTTGGCTATTCAGAACCACAGTCACATGATTGTGTAGTTTAGTGGTGGAATTAAAGATAGGCTAAGACATATCTAATGGTGATTCATACCCTTTAAGGAGTGCCATAATATGCTGCTATGTCATGTATACTGGAAAGTTTTCCTATAACCTTTGAATCTTTGTTCAGTGTCCTTTCTATTTGTACTGTAATGAATTGCACAATAATAAATGTTTTGTCATTGTGTCTCATTACTGCATTAACTGTGAAATATTTTTGTTTTAAATGGATCCATGTCTAATTCCCTGGACTGCAATATGATAGGAGTCAACGAGATGCACTGTTGCATGCCGAGACAAAGATGAGAAATTCAACAGGGTGAAAAATGATGATGTGATGAATGATGTTTTGTTTGGAATTATTTTTTTTGGCCCACTTAGTGAGAAATGTCCTAAAATGGCAGATAGGATTACTTGAATGATCTTGAATTTCCTGTGCTCAGATTCAAAAGCAATGCTGCTGACCCCTTGAATTTTATCACCTGAGAAAAGTCAGTTAAGATAAATGAAGTATCTCCTCTGAAGTGTTCCAAAAGATCAAGGACTCCTCATCTTTTCTGCAAAGTCAGCAGCCTGAAGAAATTTCCGCGTTGAGTTCATTGCGGGTGTTAGAGCTTTTCTTTGAAATGCTTGGTTAAAAAAAACACAAAAAAACTGCTGTTTGGAAACTTTATTAATCCTATTTGACTATGAATCAATTTCAGTAAATTAAATTTGATAAAATCACATATGACTTGAATTTCAGATGCCTTACTCAGATTTATTAGACTCAAAACTAATGAAATAAAAGTCACATCATTAACTGATGAACGAACGCTGTGCTGATTGGTTAGTGATTTTCTTTATTTAAACAGGTGATAACGAGAGGTGGAAAAGAAAGCCATACATGCGACTGTTTTTTTTTTTTTTTTTCAAAATTTACAATACTGTTATCAAACAGTATTATTTAATGTGTTGTATTGTGTTTCTATCAGTTGAGGACCAGAAAGAGAAGAGACTTTGTGCCGACTGTTAACACTCACCAGCTCGCATTCATGCTCTGCAGGCCTGAGGCACCCTCAGTGACTCTGCGTGACCTCTGGAGCTCTAAAAGGAGAGCAACAGAATGCTGTCACACACAGCTCAGAAAACTATAACATCAGGTCTACCAGTTTTTCCATTGAAGTATTGTTTTTTTGCAGTCACTTCCACACACACTTGAGGGTGTCCCTTGTCCACAAGAGATATATTGTCACATATTTGCAGCGTCACACATGCAGAAGGCAATGCCATAGTTTTTGTGTCAGTGGCTGTTAATGTGGGTTCACAATCATTATGTTCTCTGGCTTCATAGCAGCATGCACCACTCCAACGGTCCCCAGATGAGTTCATGCTGTGGTCAGCTGAACACACCAACACATTCTTGTTGAGAAAAACAGTTCTCTTTATTCAATATAAAAAGAAGTAAAAAGTGGGACTTCAGCAATGAGTACTTCTTTGTTAATACAATGGCATGAGAATAACAAAAGTCGAACCCGCTAAACAACTGGCAGCAACAAAAGCTAAACAAATTGGCTCTCCGTGGCAGACAAAACTGATCCATCTGATAGTGTTGCATTGGTCAAATATGCATGGAAATATGGAAATATGCCTCTACTCCACAGATGGCTGACGCCGGAGGCATAATGTTTTCAGGTTTGCTGGCTGTGATATCTCAGGAACATTTGGAGTGAAACTCTACGACTTTGGCACAAATATCCAATCAGGCTCGAGGATGAATGGTTAGAGTTTTGTGATCAAAAGTTCAAAGGTAAGGGTCACAGTGATGTAAATCTCGTTAATAATCTACATGTAACTTAGAAAAAAAACCCTCCTGCTTTAGCTCTTCCTTGGACTGGTGAGAGACTTGGGGAAGGTTTAGTATATTTTACCAGCTACCACACTCTTGGTTCAGGTGTCCTCACTCTTAACAATGTAGCCAAAGCTACCTTCAGCCACCAATGCTTGAATCATGCATGGGACTGAGGATGATGCTCGGGAATACAGGAATATCATCTGTGGGAAGCACAGATCTGGAGAGTGGTTTGAAAACAACCAGTGATCTCGTACCTTGAATCAGTAAGTAGTGTCAATACATCCAACCAAGGAATATCATGAGCATTTTTCTTGCTTTTTCTAACACAACACTGCTCATTTTCATGTAAGTGAATGCATCTCTGCACGTCAATGGTTTTGAGAATATATCAGCCATCGGAGGGTGTCAATAAAAGGAATAAATATAAAGAAACTAACTAAACCTTTCAGGCATGTGTTGAACATTCTAATATTTTTGAATATGCAAACAGCATTGGATTTACATTGGCCGGTTGTTGATCAATGCTTGCTTTAGTTAACAATTCAACTGCTGTTTAAGTGATGACTAATAATGATGCAGCACAACTCCCGTCATGTCACAACAACATCATCATTGCTACTATGTAATTATATGCATACTTTAAGTATGAAAACCAGTCTCATTATTATCTTAAAGTGTGAATGCTTTGAGCACTAATCCAAATCTTTCTCAATCTTCATCTGTCAGTTCCCCCCCAAAACAATTGCTTCTGTATACTTAGGCCACAGAAACCACTTAAATTTAAAAATGATCAGTGTTCAGTTTCTCCTATCTTTTAAACTTGCCAAATATTATCTCGAAAAATCACAGTACACTAGACTGTATGAAAGGGATGAACTAGTATTTAGTTACATGAATACAAATAGGTGTGGGTTAATGGTTTGGCAGTTTTTTCCCCCCTACTTTTCTCTATTAAGCATTAATGTTCGGCATCTATTTAATGCTTCCATTCAGCTCCCAGCATTCACACGCGTTTTTTTTTTTTTTTTAAAAGAAATGTGGCTTGAACTTTTCCTTGTGGCCAGTGTTTATGTGTTAAATCTAGTCTGGAATCCACAACAATTTACGTCACCTCGTCGCATTTGGATGACGCAGGTGTGCGACGTCAACGTTGAGCTAGCGTGGAGGGCTACGCGCGCCAGCGGCAGACAATATTGTTCATATTCCAGTTAACGAGTTACGTTTAACGGCGGAAAACAATTCTCCCACTAGATTTTGATTCAAATTTTACGACAAAGTAAGTGTTTCCACATGAAATGGTTCAATTCCTACGTAGTAAGGTTCGATTCTTTCCCTTTCCAGATTTTTCCTAAGCTAGCTGAGGTCTCGCGAGCTAGCTGGCTATTACGTGAGGCTAATTGCGTATTTTCTCTCGTACTGTGAACATAAAGCCAGATTCAGCGGGATGTCATTTAAACTGTACATCAAATTCGATTCATTTTTGCGTGGAAATGATGTTACCTGTGTTGCTTTCCAGACTGGGAATCAGCAGCGGAGTCTCAAGATGTCGTACATGCTACCGCATCTCCATAATGGCTGGCAGGTCGACCAAGCCATCCTGTCCGAAGAGGACCGAGTCCTTGTGATTCGCTTTGGCCACGACTGGGACCCCACATGTATGAAAATGGACGAGGTTCTGTACAGCATCGCCGAGAAGGTTCGATTACCCTCTTAATCCATCCGATGAAGCCGAAACGTCGTTATGTGGCGTCTTTAGCATTTGCTAGCATCGCCTGAGCTCTAAACACGCTCAGTAGCGCCACCTGCTGGTTTGTTTTGACACATTCCAGGCTGTTTTTGAAGCGAACCAACTTGTAATGTCTCAATTGTGATATTTTTAAATGCCGGCAGCTTGTCTTTGACTTACTTAAATGTTTTTGTTTGTATTGTATCTCTCAAATTATTTCATGACGAGCTTAGTTTTAGTCAGAGTTGGGACCCAAACAAACGAGTGAAGTTCCCAGTCACAGGTTAAATCAAGTCAAGTTGAATCCTTAGTTAAAGCAAGTCAAGACCCAAGTTAAGTTGTTAATATTGCCAGGTTTCCATGTGAATCAGCCTTCACACTGAGCACATCCCTGCACTGCTCACTGTCAGCCTGTAGTCATAGTTTCAGAGCAAGTTTCAATGCCGGAGCCATGCACCTCCGATGTGAACAGCTGAATTCACTAACCATCATGATGCTGTCCAGTTTTTTGCCTGGTGTGAACCGGTTACTTGCAGTATCTTGTCCTTAAAAAGGGAAAAGACTCAATACTAGCACTCCACCTTCTAAAAAAATTGATGAATAATAACATTATTAGACTGTTTAAAAAGTCTGAACATGTACTTCAGATTAAAGGATATAATGAGTGCTTCTCGTTGAAAACCTGTTAAATTGGCAAGTATTAAGGTGTCTGCATGTCAGGTTCGCTATTTAATCATAACAGTGCCATTCCCAGTGTGAGCTGTTAAAACGCCATTCTGAGTTACACATTAACTTTGTCAGCTGTACTTTGTCAAGTGATGTAATCGTTACCATGGTTATCAATTTTTGTCAGTTGCTTCAAGTTAGGGAAGAAATTTTGAAGAAGTTTTTTTTAATCATTTGGAAAACTAACGATTAGGTAGCAGTTAATGTTTTGTTTACATTGAAAATGCCTACAGCAGCAGAAACTTCTGTAGTGATTTTCCTCAAGGAAATATTTAGTGCAAGAAGAAATAAAAGACAGACAGCAACTCCCTGAACTGCAGTTAAAGGTAAACTTTAAGAGTGAAGCACATAAAGATGACAACACCGAGGTAACTTCAGTCTACTGGTTGTTGTTGAGGAAGAAGAGTGTGTTAAAATGCTGTGAGCTGAGGTGACGTCGCTGCCCGGCGACAGTCAGACCGGCAGCTGACCGGACAAAAATTGCTTCACGTTTACTATAGATTTTTTCCGACAGATTAGTATTGGTGTTAGTAGTCACCTCCGTCCCCTAAATAGCATAGCGCCCCCACGTGGTTGCTGCCACGTAGTGAAAGTCTTTGCATTGCTTCAAGATGCACATTACACGACGCAACTTTGTCAATGCGATTTTATTCCACGCAGTCAAAAAAAATTCTTATTGACCAAGTACCAATCATTTTGACTTTGTCTTGACTGCTGAATACCAACATGAGCCAGCTGGGCTCGCATGCGCAGGTCGCTCAACAGACTGCCGTCAATTTTGTAATCTCAAGGGACGTGAAGGAGTTCCACTGCTTTAATATCTGCTGCCGTTGGGCAGTTTACCGCCGATTTCGCAGGCGTGGGTTGTCGTTCCAGTCTTATGTTTGAGCATGCTACTCCTGGTCAGCAGTCTGCCAACCATTTTAAGAGCATGCTGTGCACAGCTATCAAGACCAAATAGGTGACCCATTGCAATAATCTCCAACAGATGCCTAGCAAACGGGCATGCTGAGGAGCTGCAGATAACATGAACGTAAAGATTGAGGTTAATTGCAGTGATTGAACAACATCCTCCAGTTAACAGTAAGTTTTGTCATATCCAGGGAAAAGTGAGAATATAGTCAAAGTCGGTACTGTGATATAAGAACCCACAGTCAGAATGGTTGCAGCAGTCCAGTTTCACTCTTCCTGTCGTCTGCCTACTTTTAATGATGAATACACTTGCATGTTGTGGGCGTCTGTATCCTGACAGGTGAAAAACTTTGCAGTCATCTACCTGGTTGACATTACAGAAGTGCCCGACTTCAACAAGATGTACGAGCTGTACGACCCGTGCACTGTCATGTTCTTCTTCAGGTACAGCGCGCAGTATTTTGAGCTCCTCACACCAAAACATCGGTCTCGGTATTATTTAAATTGTGACAATGCAAACGTGATTTCCATAAAATGAAATGTTTCTCCAGGAACAAACACATCATGATTGACTTGGGAACCGGCAACAACAACAAGATCAATTGGACAATGGAGGACAAGCAGGAGATGATAGACATTGTTGAGACAGTGTACCGCGGAGCAAGGAAAGGAAGAGGTCTGGTGGTGTCTCCAAAGGATTATTCTACAAAATACAGATACTGATTTCTTTTTTTCCCATATTTTTGGAAAACAAATCCGATATTTTGTGACACAACAAAGACTGAAAGTTACAGAAGTCAAGGAAGTTTTTAAATATTTACTTTTTTTTGCCTTTGAAACAGGACAAGATTTTTTTTTATTAATGGTCACCAGTGTGTTTGAGTGGTCTATCTTTGTGTTTAGCTTAAAGTTCAATTTCATCCTCTGTTTTCCTTTTTAAGACTTATTTCCAGGTAACAGGTGCTTTCGAAAACAACGTTAAAGGCCTCATATTTAAATGTGATAATAAACATGAATGCATATTAAGAATGAAAGTTTTCTGTAGTTGTGTGTTGCCGTTTGACTCGATGGCATCTCTTGTCATTATTGCTTCCAATGTAAAAACATTTGCATGACAGCACTTTACTAATATGTGGTTTTTGTTCTTTTTGGCTGAACAGCGATACAGTCATGCTGTATTCTGCTGTAGCATAACTCAACAACAAAATGATCCAATTTTTGTTTTTTGCCTCCTCAGTATGTTTTTGTTGTTTTTACATTTGGGTTATTTCCTGACTAAATCCTAACCTCCTCCAAAAACGCCCAACTTTGTGTGACAGTTTACAAAAATTACAGTGGTGTCATAAGCTCAGAGGAAGTGGCACTAAAAAGATTTGAAATATTAAGTCATATATGACATTTATTCATTGGTAATTTAGCATATTCAGTAAGGTGGGGCGCTGAGTTTAAGGCAATTGGGTGGTCAGAAATTTTGCTTGGAGTGAATTTCTCTAAAGCGCCGCTAGATGGAGCCAGAGATGATGGGCTGGTTCAGCAGTGCCACAGTCTGCTTCCTTTACTATTCCAAATCACTCGGGAGTGTTATCGCCTCAATTGTGTGCCCACACATGCAAGGAATTTGACTGGTGCCCTGTAACTCTTAAGATACTGTAAAATATATAAAGATATACAAAAGTGATATGAATGACAGTGAATTACAAGATCTGCTGTAGAACGATGGTGTAAAAGACGCTGGAGTGAAGCTTGTGTGGTGACATTTTGTACAGCTGGTAGAAATTAGGTGCCGGTGCACCGTTATACACTGGTATTAGTAGAAATTGTCGGTCATTGCTGATGATATTGCAGATATTGAAGTGAGCGGAGCTGATCCGAGTGTGTGTGAGTGCTGTGTGGGAGGAGACGTTTCTTCAGTCTGCTTGTTTTGGCGCACAACTCTCGAGCACCTGCCAAAGGGGAGTCATTTGCATGAGCTTTGGAGGTGATGAACAACGGACGTCCACTAGGTTTATACGATCTCTTAGTGGATCACACAGCAACACCAGGGATGAAGGCTGGATAACTGACGTATCATTTATTCGGTCTTAAACACAATTATCAGAGTCAACGTATTTAAATCTGAAATATCTGCGATCCCTCCATATTAAGAAATGATACTTTTTTTGCGTCTGAACATTTACAGCCCCCGAAAGTTAGTGGTCGTAGTCCTTTGTAGAACGGCACCAGAAGATAAAACAGGATTATCAATCTGTCATCGGTTTTCATCATCAACCACTGACCCTGACACTAGTTATTCATCACAAAGACAAAAGAGAGGAGGAGAGGAATAATAAAATCCAGGGTAACGAGCTGGAGAGCGCAGCATTAGTAGTTTCATCTCATTAATATCCTTCAGTTGTCGGCTCCAGCTCCTCGTAACCAGACTCCACACACACACACACACACACACACACACACACGCTGCAGAGGAGACAAGTCCGATTTGTTGAGTGATAGATGAGGTGAAAGGGGACAATGTCTGTCTCTTTAGGTCCATTTCACTCTGCGTGGTGCTGAACCAGAGGCAGCAAGTGAGGTTCTCTGCAGAGTGAATGACCTGACCTCTTCGCCTCTTCTGAGCGAGACAAGCTGGGAATCGCTCGGGATGGGACCTCCTTTTTCTCGGAACGCGGGTCCGCGTTTTCCTTTTTACCTCTGCTGCTGAAAATGCCCCCTGGAAGCCGACGACCGCCACCGGGCTTCCGCCGGCCGGCCACGTGGCTGATTCATGCCGGACGCACAGCGGCATGGAGGGGCAGGGCGCTGGCGACCAGTCAACAGCTGGCCGCCCAGCAGATATGAGGGAGAAACGAGGCGCGTTGGCAGAGGGGAAGCCAACAAGTGCGAGTGCAATGAGACGGTCAGACCACAGTCAGCGGCTCTTGAGTTAAAAACCACATCATCTCTCAAATTTAAGCTTTTCAGTAACAGGAGAGGTGGGGATTGGGCATTTCATGATTAGGCCAGTTGTGTTGATAGTTCTCATCAAGGCAGCAGGTGCAGCAGTTTTAGCAGGTTTTTTTTTTTTTTTTTTTTTTTTGACCCCTCAAGATGACATTCAATAGTGTGTAAATCTGAAGCGTGCTGAAACAATGTCAAGAGCTTTCACTCATTTACTGCAAACGCCGTTTCAGTGAAAATAAAATACACAACAGCAGTCCAACTTTGTCGCAAATAGTTCACCCACGCAGGAACACTTCACTGGCTCGGTTCAAATCTCCGAACTACACTGAAGACGCCGAGCTCCCTGGAAGTCTCCCCATCATCCAGAAATGCAGTCAGCTGTTTTATGCGCGACGTTTCAAGTGAACGTAAAACGCAGTGAGAAACATTCCGACAATAGGTGAGGCAAGACATTGCGTTTATTTTTCCATTTTCCTTTCTACGCTCATTTTTCTTCCCCCTCAAATGGGAAAAAAAGACAACAACTTTTCGGTAGCAGGGAATTAATTAGCATTTATGTTGACACACTGCTCACGAGCGATGTTGAAATGAGGCGAAATTCTTGCAGATGTTGCCTCGTCACCGTGATGCGTAGCCGCGAAAAATCCAATATGATTTGGGGATTTGGAGTTTTGAATTTAGCATGTGTGTTCGGCCCTTTATCTCTTACTCCTTTTATCTCCTTAAACTCTCCCTCTTATGACAACTGAACGGTTCTGCAAAGTGTTTGTAGAGTTCCGTGCACTCAGCTCTGCTCTCAGTCAGCAGCTTAAACACATTAATGCTGCTGCTGCTGCTGCTGCTGCTGCTGCTGTGTGATGGCTGCAGGTATTGTAGAAAAACCAAAAGGATCTCCACAGATAACTGAAAACATCTGCGAGCAGCAAGCATGGCTTTGGAGATGTGTGCCCGCGCGACTCTACTAAAACCACTCAACCATGCCCTTTGTGATCCGCTGAGATGCGTAAAAAAAAAAAAAATTAAATATATACATATATGTGTGTGTGTGTGTATATATTGTAAAACATGTTTGTTTGTTAAGCTTTAGCAGGAAATTAGCCACAGTTGTGGACTTATTTCCCCCCAGGCCTCCCTTGTCCGTCCCACTTACATTAACCTATGAGTCTGACATGCCTTTTGTCTGTGTCTGAACGGCTCATGTACACGAGCATTGTGCCACTGGCCTCATATGCGGCGTGGGGCCAAAGGCCGCCTCGATTGGTCCATTATAATTCGCATTATCATGCATTGTTGTTCCCTATTACTGTTAATCAGCTCAGCCTCGGGGGGGAAAGAAAGGCCTGGACATGTAACTGGGGAACTCCAGTCTAGACACATATGGAGACATGTACACTACAGTGTGTGTGTGTGTGTAGTGTGTGCGTGCGTGCATGCATGTGGGGGGAGAAGAGTGAAGGCGGCACGGTTGCGCTTCCTATAGTCTGCGGAGAATATGCAAAAGCCCAACCCTAGAGCTGTGGTAATCCAGGATCTGTTTTCAACTGATAGCGTGTAAACGGGTTCGCTCAAAGGGGCGCTGACAAACTGCAAAGAACCATACGGGTGAAAGGGGGTCGACATGCTGGCACCCCTCCATCTTCTTTCTACTGTCGTCCTCCCTCCTTCCTTCTGTTGTCTCCTCCACTGTCCATGTGGATGCCCATCGTGAGCGGAGGGGGCGGCGGGGGAGTGAGGAGCGGGGGCAACCGCCAAATTCTGGGACACCCCACCCCCACCCCTGGAGCTCCCACTATTGGCGCTGATGCGCACACAAATGCGCAAACATTGCATCGACTGTGGTCGCTATGCCTCATCCGACTGTGTGAGTCACAGAAAGTCAATGTCAAAGTCAGCGCGCATCATCGCCGAGTGTTTTCACGCAGTATTTTTGGTTTTACAGGAGAGCGGAGAGTTTCTAGGAGAACCAGCGGCGCATGGGCAGCCTCTTAGAGAGAGCAACACTATTGGGTTTTGGTCCGATGCTTGAATGAATGAATACAAATGAGCACCAGTTTATGGACTTAAGCAAGAGATACCTGAGATGGTGGAGTTTCAGTCATGAGGTTTTATTAAAGAGCAAGAAGAAACAAGGCTATTCGAACCAGAGAGCAGTCGTGGCCATGAATGATCATTTTGAGTGGTTGAAAATTGAAGAGGGTCATCTGAGACCCTCAGAGGGCCCACGCTGCTTCATCTAGAAGTGTTCATCATCTAATTTATCTCTGTATCTGTCTAAAATGCACGTTTATTCCCTTTCCTTCTATTGTACATACATATTTTTCCCTGCCAGGTGTAAGTCGATATTTTTTCCCCCTCTCCATATGGACAAACAGGTGCACAAATGCAAGGATTTATCACAAATCCTTGGATTTGACAGTATATTCTGTGAAGTGTTACTATTTATGCTCCCCTGTATTTGCTGGCATCCCTCCATCGTGTCTCTGTTGTCTCCCTGCTCCTCCTCATATGGGTCAGCATCTCCAAACAATGCGTCCTACATTTCCGTGATAATTAAAGAACAAACAAACAAAACAAACAAACAAAAAAAAACCCCGCAAACACAAAGCATGATTTCATTGAGAACCTTCCCATCTGGCAAACACAAAATCTTTTTGAACTCCTGAGCCAGCAACACTGGCCTTCTAAATATTTTTATGCCTCCCAGCCTGAATGGTAATGCCACCGTGACGTCATCAGTTTATGGCCATTTGCGAGTTACTGCCTCCTTTCTGACCATTCGCCCGCGCACACACATCCATACCGTCCAAAACTCTCCGTCAAGTCCGTGACCCACTGTGTCTCACCTTATGCACCTTTTCTCTCACCTCTCTTCTCCTCATTTTACTCTCATTTTCTCACAAATTATCA
>CAAKHG010029670.1:7599-18092 GCA_901007715.1 Dactylopterus volitans
AAGAAGAGTAATGAATTGCACAATAACGAGAAAGCAACTTTCCTGTTCCTACCCTCTTATAGTTCCCGGGTAGAGTAGTGATTTCCCTTCAAGGGAGAAAAAAATATCCTCGTGTGTGTGTGTGTGTGTGTGTGTGTGTGTGTGTGTGTGTGTGTGTGTGTGTGTGTGTGTGTGTGTGTGTGTGTGTGTGTGTGTGTGTGTGAGTGTGTGTGTGTGTGTGTGTGTGTGTGTGTGTGTGTGTGTGTGTGTGTGTGTGTGTGTGTGTGTGTGTGTGTGTGTGTGTGTGTGTGTGTGTGAGAGTGTGTCTATTGATACTGTATGCACACACACACACACACACACACATACACACACAAACTGGAGATTTCTGAGGAAGGTATCAAGGACCAGTAGAAAGGCAGATTATATGACTGTCAGAAGACTGAGTGCATGATTGGTCCTCAAAACCCAACATTTCCTTTCAATTGGCTTGATTTCTATATTATCTTTTTGGAACACTCAGTCATGTAAACATTGCACACTATTTTGCATTCTGTTGTAGAAGATGATCAGATGAGGTCAATAAGCTACCATCACTCCACCATGCAGCGTACTCGGCTTGTTGACGCAGTATTCTGTGTTGGTGCTGAAAAACGATGCTCTCGTCACAGTAGTTTTTTAATTTCACATGGGAACAATTTCTGCAAGTTTTGTTTCATTTAGTGTGTTTTCTTGTCCGTTATAGAGGGATGCTCTGTTCTAAATTCTCCCAAGTCTGTAAATGTGTGTGAGTGTGCGTCTGCCGAAGTGGACTCGCTGAGACAAATAGCATCCTAGTGTTTGGTGTTAATCCGCAGTACTTTAACTGAAGCACAGGAGCGCTGAAGCACAAGAAGGTGATAACCAGAAGCATTTTTTTTGTTTCAAGTTTGGTTGAGAGAACATGTTGCGGTACGCGGACGGCTGTTGAACTAATACTTGGTTACCAAGCAACAATGAGGACACAGTACTGTAACCGTTTTATATGCTGATAGTCTCTATGACAACACTAAAGGGCTGCTTCTGTAAATAGCCATTGAGGTCATGCAGGAGCAGCAATGATGCAGTATTTTTTGAGCGTGGTTATTATTGCATTCAGCTCCGCAGGGTTTAATTTTGATTGGGGCCGGGGGGGGTTTACAAACAATACAACTAGTCCAAGCTGCTCGAGCATGTGTGAAGTGATGTTGTCAGGTGTAGACTAAGAGGATGTAAGTGGCCTTTTTCAGATTCATGAAGCTCAGTTTAGTTGTTCGATGTGGCTTCAAAGTGGGATTAGCTGACTTCTTTTAGCGCGTCTCTTTGCTTTGTGTGTTTCCATCTGCCGTAATAGAGTTGTTTGTGTCATCCTGGCCGACAGTGTGTGAGGCAATAATCCTCCATGGAGGTGTGTGTGTACAGTATTGGTCTGTTGGGCTTCTCAGACATTTCATTACTCTGTGCTACTGTAGCTGTGTCAATAGTTTGGAAGTACCTTAACATAGAACCCCTAAACCTAAGCTCGAAATCTCACAGTTCAGTGACTAAATAAGCAACATTAAAAACACCTTTTTGGTTTGATGTGAACTTTTATCTCGGCACATTGTAAAACTGGTGTGATTTCATGGAAACTGACCAAACGGCCAATTTAGATTCAGATCCAGATTCCAGGTTTAGTCATTTCAAAACGGTCAACATCAAAGAAAGAAGTCTTTCATTTGGGGGGGAAAAAATTATTTGAAACGGTTGAAACTTAGTCACAAAATGGAGTGAACAAAGAAAAAGCTGCCTGAAACCTAACAGTCGTAGTGACACAGTGATCTTATTATTTCGCGCGCTCCCCGTATGTAAACTTGCCTCACTGTCTAGTTAATCTTGACATGTTGGATCGGCCTGTCGGGCCGTTAAAGGGAAGGAACCTGCCATCAGCTTTGTGTAACTTTGGTTTGGCTTGTTGCGGAGTGGAGAATGTGGTGATGGAACCTGGTTGATCTTTTCTTTAGCATTATCATTCTTATTTTATTTTTTTTTTTTTACAAATGACATTTGTTTGTTTTTTTCAATTCTGATTTTCTGTCTGGAACATAGAACGACTGGATTTGCTATGCGAGGCAGCTGCATTGCTATTGAGACATAGCTGTTTTTTTGTTTTTTTTGTTTTTTTTTATTAGTTGCATACTTTGCATATGCACGTGAGAAGCATATCTGTTCTCCCGGGGTGGTTCTGGCGGGTCTGCATTTGTCATCTTAGTCTACTAAGGGGAGAAAAATGTCAACCTGTATATATAAAAAAACAACATCAAAAAGAAAAGTACAACAAAGGGAAGTGGGCATGGCATGTTAAGTACCGTAACTAAAATGTTACTTGTAGTCAACACCATGGGGTTATTTTTATTTTTCTAAGCTAATGTTTTTAAATGGTCTTGGTTTACAGAACTGTAAATAGGCCTTTCCATTTCCTTTCCTTATCTTTCCTCCGCTCACCCCAAATAACATTGTTTAACTTGTAGGCAGAGATAATTGCTGAGACTTTGAACTCATTAAATCCTGATGAACAGGTCACAGTGCTTTTAGAGGATTATTTTTTATCTGTCCCTCGCTCAGAATGCATTTACATTTGCAACGGGTGTCCTCAGTGGTCACCTTTCATTTTCTAAACAACGTAATCATTTGTTTTATGCATATCGACTAATGGTCTTTGAAACAGTGTTTTGTTTGTTTTCCAGAAATGATCGGGCAAACTGTACATTGAGGAGAATTACATAAAAAGTAGAATAAAGATAGTTTTTCATAACTTTCTTGTCCTGGTGTTTTTACTGTGTAATATCATAATAACTAACTGCTTTAGCGCTCCAGGTTCACCTTGTAGCAGTTTTGTTTATGTAGCCGTTTATCACAACTTAGTTTTGCAATCATGGACTATGTTGTTTGCATATGGGTGAAAGTAGTCACATGGCAGCTATTTACTCCAGTCAACTCCCCATGTCTCCACAAATTCCCCCAAATCTCCATAAAGTCTATTTATAGTGGTGGATGACTGGATACTCAGGATAGTGAGATTGGAATTCTGATAGTTTCAGTTTTCCTTTGCAGTTTGGTTTGAGTTATATAACCAAACTATGTGGTTTTTGTTTTGAAAAATGTCATGGTTTAGTTGAAAATGGACCATTTCACATCCGGATCCATGTAAGAGAAACATTCTGGCAAATGGCACCTGCCATAATCAAAACGCCACAAAATATGCATCGATGTTAGACAGGTCTTAAAGCAACGCTTTCCCTGACTTGTAGGTTGTCCTGAGTTACAATATGGCTTTTAGGGCTATAATTTAATCTTATATGTTCTGTTTAACATTCTTTCCCATATGAATGTGCATTTAATCAAATCAGCATTAAACAAATGACTAATTATCACAATCAGCACAGAATGGGAGACGGTGGTGGTCAGTGGGTGTCCACAGCTTGGTTTGCCCCCCAAGTAAAAGCACGCCTGTGACCACAGATCCAGAGGTGAGCAAACGTGGAGGAAAAGGTGTTAGAGGCTGTAGAGACTCGCAGAAACTGATGATTTTATTGAGTCAAGGCTCAGGTCATCGAGCAAGCCGTGAAGAAAGTGGTGCAAATGACATTAGTAACAACCGCTGCTGCTGCAAACTGATGCTAAAATATAGTGTCATGTTTAATTTAGTAACACAAAAGTCATAAGACGCCATTGTTAGCCATCATATGCATCTACCCCCACCAGATTACTGAGACTGTAGAGGCTCCGGAGAACAAGGATGATAGCATGTCTAGCATCAATTCAACTTTTGATGCAATTAATTCCCGCCCTGGGATCTTTCTATGTGGCGTATGCATGCTCTCCCCGTGTCTGCGTGGGTTCTCTCTTTGTACTCCGGCTTCCTCCCACCTCCAAAAAGCTTGCTGAGGTTAACTGGCTACTCTAAATTGCCCGTAGGTGTGTGTGCGAGTGTGAGTGGTTGTCTGTCCTTCATGTGGCCCTGCGATGAGCTGGCGTGTCGTCCAGGCTGTGCCCCGCCGTTCGCCCATTGTCAGCTGGGATCGGCTCCAGCACGACCGCGACCCGTAACCGGAATAAGCGGAAGACCATGAATTAATGAATGAATTCAAAATGTACGTTGTTTGCACTGACACTAAGGTGTTTCTGAGGTGTGCAGATATTATTCAGAGGAAGGTCATATTCATCCACCACCTGTTTTTATTGCTACAGATTCCTTAAAGCATCATATACAGATCGTCTAGAATGAGCAAATGTCCAGAGAATTATATTGAGAACAGTCAGCCACCAACTGTATTTCTGTTAATCATTCTTTTCTTTCTTTTTTTTTATTGAACCACCAGCTGGAAGAGGAGACAGGATTCAGTTCTTCAGGTAGAAGAATCATCGTGGACAGCACATGGGTACAGTAGCAGCATTGGGATGGACAAAGAGACCAGTTCAACACAGACTGGAAGGATTCTGATCTGAGGCCGAAAAACAAAACAAAAAACACAGCACTGTACATGTTTATGTTGTGATTTACAGGTGTTTTAAGCAACCCAGTTACGGCTGATGCTTCCTCCAGTGATTTTCCCATTGCACATTTGGACTCCTGACTTGACTTGCTCTCCACGCCAGGAGGGGACAAGAGTATGTGAACGTCATGAGCGCAATCTCGGGAGAATTCACCTTCTCGTCTCTGGAGTGATTGTCCCTGCAGGGCAGAGCTGGTCGGCTGCGTAGGAGCACTTTCAAGTAAACAATTGACAGCAAAAGCAGCTGCAAACAAAGCACCTGTAGGTCTGGTTACACAACAGGGACGCCCCTCACGCCTGGAGGGCGTTCGCCCCACACACGTGTTGAATAGCATGTGGGAACAGCGACCACCAGTGGTTACAAACCGCAACTGAGCGCAAAAGGGATCAGGACTTTAACGTTGCCTGTGAGTGGTGAAGAATACTGATATAGATTCACTTTACTATTGGGTAAAGATGTTCGAATCTACACGTGACTTTGGCAATGTGAGTTAAACAAGCAAAGAGCGGAGACACTCTCCTTAGATTGATACTCCTTGAGCTTGTCACTCTTTTGTTAGCTGTCATCTGTCTCGGTCGTTGATCTCATGTCCCTTATCACAGCAGAGTGTCCGTCAGACCCTGGTGCTTTGATACAAACCACATCCCACCCACTGATCACTCCTCCTGCCCTTGGATCATCTTTACGAATGGTCAGCTTTCGTTCCCAGCCCTGCTTTGTTTAAGCCCACCAGCCGATAACAGCAAACTTTACAACAGAACTTTGTGAATGATTTCTTCAACATGAGGTGGCGGAAAAACACACACACACACACACACACACACACACACACACACACACACACACACACACGCACACACACACACGCACACACACACACGCACACACACACGTACACGCAGGCACGCACACATGCACACTGCCAGCACACAGTAGATATGTCTAATGCTGATGAACAGGACTGAGTTTGCGATCACCGTAAGCTTAAGGAGTTAAGGAGTTAAAAATCTAACACCTCTAAGTAAACAGAATTATTTTGAACACCTCACATAGCTTTAAGAAAAATGCCGAGCACATGGCAAAACTCATTCCTGACTTTCATAGGCAGAATAATAAGAGAACGAAAGTATGAAAGCTTATTTGGGAAAAACTTGACAGCATGGACTACAGATGAGGGGAAACAGCTAGTTTGACTGTGCAAAGCTCGATAATTCTTCCAGGAAGTTTAACTTTTTGAATGTTTCCAAACAGACAATTTGTGATGCACTGATGCACTCGGAGTGACCGTACAAATGTTGTGGTTTAACAGGGACCCTTTTCTCGGTGAGGTACTGTAGCTTGGAAAGATCCAGACTGGCTGTTCCCCCTCATCCTGCATGCTAAACCCATATGTATTTACAAGTATGAGAAGTAAGTATGAGAAAAGCAAATAAATCTTTTAAAAATGAATTACAAACCATTTCCCTATCTCTCTGTTTTGATATTGCAAAACAAGTAACCATAAGATGTAGTTTAAACACTGTAAATGTCTCCTTTTCTACGACGGCCCCCAGCGGCTCTTAAGGATACATTAGATTTTGATGTGTAATTATTGTGTTTTTTTTACAGCAGTCATTTTGACACGTCACAGCAGAGTGAACACAGGTATAACTGATGAAATGAATTATGGTCCCGTTGCATTTTGCGAGTTGCAGCCATTCCAGTGTTATTAATTACACCTTTGTTTACCTTGTCAAAATGGCTGCTATGAATAGAACCTATTTTTAGGCCAAAAGAAGTCAAGCTTTAGATACACATACACATGCAGGACAAACAAGGGTAAAACAAATACAAATTCATACACATTCATACGCAAAGCTGTGTATCATTCATGGACATGTTTAATGTCGAGGTTGCTTTTTGTGATGTTGATGATGCTCAACATGTTAGATGAGGTCATTAATACTGTGCAATTATCAAGTTTGATTATGCGTAAAAATTGGCAAAAAAAAAAAAAAAAAAAAAAAAAAAGTAAGACACATAACCTGCACATGCATAGATGCTGCGTTGGCACTTTCACACACACCCCTCCAGTCTGTAAAATCCCTGCAACTACACTTCAGTGACAAATCTAGGCATCATAATTCCCATATGAAGGCACAGTAGAAGTTGTGTTTGAGGTCAACGGATGCAAAAACTTGGAAGAGGAGACAAAAAAAGCAGAGACTGAACAAGGACAAATTTTGCTTGCGAATGGCAGCAGTTTAGCATTTTTCAAAAACAAATATACATACTGTATACATACATACAAATATATCTGTCAATTTATAATACAGTGATTTTTTTTTTTAATTCGTAATCATCTCTTAAATAAATTGCGGTTCATTGCACTTTGTTAAAAACAATTAATGATATGATTTCTCTTAAAGGCAATAGTGTGATTTATTTAAAGGTGAAAAAGATAGAGTACCATAAGCCTGATTTAGGATAATAGTAAAAATAACAACATCTGTAATATACATACTGTATCTGTAAAAGACCTTCACCTCCTCATATACATGAATGGATGTTCATCCCCATATATGCAGCGTGTCCTTTCTGATATGACACACAAACATACAGACACACACACACACACACACACATATGCTTGTGCATGCTCATACACCAGTTTATGTCATATCATGTCTCCACGCATACATATATATATACATACAATATTATAAAATAAATAAATACAGGAAAACATTCTTGGTTCGTGGTTCAACGGTTTCTTTCAAAGCGGTTTTTGGTGCAGTCTTTGACAAACCGTTGCTCTCTGCGTGTTTGGGTTGGACTCCTCGCTGATGGGACCAACAGTCGACTTAAGTTTCCCTGAAAGATGCACAGGCGGGGGAGTTGCACTTGTTTGTGTTTGAACGCATGTGTGTAAAAGCAGTTTGTGTCCAGTGTAAGAAGGGTGGTGGGAGGGGGACCAAGGTCTTTGGCCTGAGGCGAAAATACAGCGAATTGTGACTGTGCATGTGTGTGACTGTGGTGCACGTATGGGTGAGTGAGTGAGTGAGTGAGTGAGTGAGTGTGTGTGTGCAGGGGAGAGGGACATGGTTTGCATGCACTCTGTGGTCCTGTAGTCCAAGTCACCGCTATGAAAGTGTCAGATTGTCCCAAAAAAAATAAAAATAAAAATAAAGAAGCTCAGTCACGGGCGCTGTCCGAGTGCACCCTTCGTACGAGGGTGTTGCAGAGCGGAGGTTCTGACAGCATTCAGGTGGAGGCTCTCAGGGTGTCATGGCACCCGTCTGACCCACTCCCCCTCCATGAAAGGGTCTCACTGACTGACTGGCTGACTGACTGGCTGACTGACTGACCGGCTGTCTGACTCACTGACTGACTGGGGGCTTCTGGTTGGAGCAGAACCCTCAGTCCGCCCACCTCCGCTTCCCCACTTTTCCCTCATCTCCATCTAGTCCACTGCTCCGTGTGTTCATGAGACGGGGTGGAGGGTCTGGGTCTCCACCAGGCTCGGCGTGGGCTAGATGGGTCCCTCGTTGTGAGTGCTGTGGTTGCTCCGGCTGAGGCCCACACAGTTCTGCTGCTGGTTAAGCAGATGGGATGTTTCGTTGGCCATGGCTACAGTCACGGCCGGGGTGATGCTAGTGGTGCTGGCTGTGGTGGTGACGACGGTGGGCGTCTCCACGCCGTCGTGGAGCTCGGTCAGCGTGAGCTCTATCTTGGTGAACTCGCTGTCTGTGGACTGGGGCGTCTTGTCCATGCGCGATGCCATCACAGCATTCTGGTACTGCTGGCGTGTTACCTAGGAAACAGCAAAGATGGAGCTATGATCAGGTCAAATGTCGCAGCAGTGGGATGTGATTGACTGCGCTGTTGTTTCTAACGTGAAAAAGATTTAGTCATGTGTGGATTTATTTTCATTTCTAGATTTTTTTAATTTAGCAGCTGGTTAATAAAGGCAACAGTGTATAATTATCATTTAATAGAGAGAAAATTATACAGTACTTTTAAGTGGTGCTATGCCAAAAAAAAGACTGCACCCAGGTTTCATTAAAGGGTTTGAGTGTCCAATCTGTTTGGATGGAACTATTATGAGTCGTCCGCCTTGACAACAGAGCCTACAATTAGATTTTACTCGTAAATACCGTGATAGTTTAGCATAAGTCCTCTTATATGTCCATTGGAGAGGGACTGACTGAGTCCCACATGATAAACACATGAAGGTCTCGGGAGAGCAGTCATTGCTCTAAATGTCGGGTTTCCCAGAGAGATTAGCTTGGTTAATAGATGTCATCACGACCAACCAGCTGGTCAGAAGAAAAGTTAATCTTTACATAGAAAACTTAGCAAACAGTTTACACATTTAGTGGACGCAGAGTAACTTTGTTCCCACAACACCTCTAAGCTACTAAATGCGCCAATGTGCTCAAAAGCTGGTAGCGGACTTTGCTGTGTGGCACTGGGCTCGTACGACCATTGCAGGCTATTGCTGAAAATAGCTGCCTCTCCTGCTCGGATACTGAGAGTGAACCAAAAGAGTCAAGTTGGGAATCATAATAGCAAAACAATGAGCAGAGAGATGCTAAAAGTCCTGAAAGCTGGTAGAAGATGCAGGCTGGAGTGATTAAGCCGTGTAGGTTTGTTCCTACGCCTTTAACGTGACACATACTTGCTTGTGGTGTTTTGTGCGATTTTAAATTCAGCAGTTCTTTTTCTTTAATATTCTTTCCCTAACCCTAACCCTAACCCTTATTTCCTATAATAAATTGATAGCTAAATTCTAAAATTCAATAATGTCTGTCGCTTGTTGGGTTTCTTTACAGTCTTAATCAATGTTTCCACTCTTTCATCAGATCTAATCTTTAAGTAAAATACCTCAAAAACCATCCGCAACCATAAGGAGCTACAACACCAGCATCTGTTGAACCCTGGTCAAACACACATGATGGTGTGTGTGAGCCCCAGTATCAATGTGTGTGTGTGCGTGCGTGCGTGCGTGCGTGCGGGTGTGTGTTTTCTCACCTTTATATACTGCAGGTCTGAGCGTGCTCTGACAGAGTAGTCAGGTACGTACATCTGCAGGAAGGAGTTGAGCTGGTTGTTGCTGCTGCCCAGAGTTGGCGTGATGGCGTCTATTCGATCACTCCTGTTCAAAGAGTCGGAGTGGTTCAGTCCAAATGGCCGTGGAGGAGATTTATTCTCTGTAAGTGATGCCAAATGAGAAGTTTTTTTTTTTTTTTTTAAGTCAAGAAATCACATGAAATACTCATGAACAACCAACAAACACCTGGTGAGGTGCCGTGATGTCACTGGCTTGTCTTGGTTATTTTGCATTAGCACTGGCAGCCACACAGCTACGAGCAGTGACGCCTGGGAACGTAAATGTGTGCATGATCATGCCAACAAAATACAACTGACAAATTGGAATACTTTTTACAAAACTGAATTATCAAAATAAACAAAAACAACAACAACAACATACTTTTGTGTGTGTGTATTTTTTTTTTTTTTTAATTTCTCATTCCGTTAGGGGCAGAGACAAAGATGGTCAGTCTCATATTATGTCCAATCCAGATCTGGTATCGGCCAGTAATTCCCACTTAATATAATAACAGAGCAGAGTAGAGGAAAAGAAGCATTGGAGGTTTTGCTCTGACATGTAATAACAAAAATTTGGTCCTGATTTCTAAACTCTCTAGATGATAAGCTGCATCATTGTGGACCAACTTGGCTGCCTGTTTCATTGACAAATACAGCGATGAGTCATCTTCATACAATTGCATTATATATATATATATATATATATATATATATATATATATATATATATATATATATATATATATATATATATATACACACACACACACACACACACACACACACACCTGTGTCACATATTTTATTCATAATTTATGCCTATGCACCGGCTTGCAGTCAATCATCATTTGCATCGGCTTGCGTTGATC
>CAAKHG010029673.1:13524-27819 GCA_901007715.1 Dactylopterus volitans
TTTCAGTGGCACACTTTTTCTGAAAAAATTTAAAGTCATTCAAAAGTGTGAATGATTTCTGGGGCTTTAAGTATGCAGAAACAGAGCAAATAAAACCCGATTTGATTTGTAATGCAAAAAGTGCGAATCACAGATGTAACAAATGTATATTTATCGGCATTCTCTCTTATGATCCCCGTAGCCTTATATGACCCTGATCAGTCCGGCAGTGGCCTCCTGGATATCTTACGGGGAGGAACAGAGCGCTTCCTGACCAACATAAAGGACACCTCCTCGAAAGTCATCCAGTCAGTAGCCAGGTACGGTGCTGCAGCTTTGTCCCCATGGTTCTCGTTGTTGCATCAATTCGTATTCAGCTAGCAATCGTAGCTTCTCAGTCAAATCTTAATTGTCTTTGTGGATAAACTGGCAGTGGTCATAATGAATTCATTCATTAGCCGACAGGCCATCTTCTCCCCGTGACATGGACATGTTTGGATCTCACAACTCTGTGTCTCTTTGCTTCAAGTGAGCTGTGTGAAATTGCATCACAAACGCAAAACATCAAAATGTGCAGTTACTCAGATAAACGGAGGCCATTATGTTTTCATTAAAGTTGCTTCAAGATGAGCTAAATGCAGACGGTTTTACGCCTGCAAGTTGTCTACGGCCTCATACATGCTTCCCCCAGATTTACCCTTAAAGGAACATTTTACTTCTTTGGCTTTGCAGTCGTCAGCGTCCCATGTGAACAGGAGATAAATCTTACTTCAGCTAATTTGTTTTTGTGGCTCTTTCATGAACCACTGTTATCTAAAAGAATAAATGCTGTGACATTTTATAGACTGTTGGAGCCGCCCGCTTCTCAGTCACTCACAGTAATTGTAAGCGAGGTGGCATTGATTTCTACGTCTAAATAGGCTGAAAATTAGCAAAGTGTTCCTTTTGATAGCCATCTGGTTACATGTTTAAGTTTGTTAATCTATCATCGGTTTACTCCATTTGTTTGGTCATTTTGTTTAAGTGTTGTTGTTTTTTTTTTTCTTTCCTCTGTCACAATCCATCATGGTCCCATTATGTGTCCATCACCTAGCAACCCGAGGTAAATATGGGTCAGTGAAGCTCACCGCTCTGTGTGCTCCTATAGTTTGTGTCTGATTCAAAGGAAGAAACCCCTCTAAGCCTGTTGCTGTGTTTGTCATCACAGCTTGCTGACCATAACATCGCTCGTTCAATTCATAGTGTGAGTGGACATAATCAGACTGAACGGAACGGTCGAGAGTTGAGTAATTACAACGCCGAACCATAACAGCTTGGCCAAATTTTAACAGGTTTAATTGAAACTCGAGGTTTTGTTTTCCCCCTCTCACAGCAAAACAGTTATAGTTTTAACTGTTAAACACAAAAAATACTCAAAAGAAAAAAAATTAACAAATTGGTGTGATTATAAAGGTGTTAATTTAAAGCAACTGGTGATATGCATAGCGTGAATGGATCAAGTGTGTGAGTGAATTAATGAATTGTAAATAAAAGGTTTTTATTGTGGCTCCACTGCATACTAAACCACCATGTCAGCTACTTCTGTGTCTTAACCAGAATCACATGCTCCCTAACACCGCGTAGATGAAGTTGTCATCAGCATAGATGGATCCTTTTTTTTCTTTGCTTGGCCCACAGTTTGATTGTGTTGACTGAGTTTTCACAAGTAGGGGTCATGTTGTGTTCCTTTGTTGGCCCACTATGATTTACTTTGCTGCAAAGTCCACATTGTACATCAATTTAATGCCTGTAAGACAATAGCGAGGAGCAGTTGTCAATGATGCTCCTCCTGGTTCTGGCCTGTGCAGCAACAAGCACCGGTTTTGCACATTTCACATCCGCGTGCCAAGATTGACTTACCAGATTCATCTTGTGCCTGACAGACTGTTACAAGGCTTTTTGTAACAGATGCATTTGTGCAGTTTCCTAGACCTTAGTCAAATATTTTTGTAGCGTTTGGCATTTTGTTCTGAGTGTTTCATACCTACAGCTTTTTAAAAGTGCAGTTTCTCTTACAGCTATGCCAAAGGGGACCTGGATATTTCATACATCACTTCCAGAATAGCAGGTAGGCAAAGTAGCCTGACTGAAGTCGAACACTATCATTCTGTAACCCTCTGTTAGTGCATTATTAACATTTGTCTGTAAATATACTGTATAAAGGTCACTGCTAAAGGTCAATCAATATCGCTTGATAAAAATGTCCCTTTGAAAAAGAGTTTGAACATGTGTTGTAATGCAATGTGTGTGTTTCTGTGCAGTCATGTCTTTCCCAGCAGAGGGGGTGGAGTCTGCGATAAAGAACAACATTGAGGATGTGCGCCTATTCTTGGATTCTCGTCACGCTGGCCATTATGCTGTCTACAACCTCTCTAAACGATCGTACAGGCCTTCGCGATTCCACAACAGGGTATGAAGAGTGTGCCGCTCGTGTGCATTGATCATCGAAATGCATATCAGTTATGATCAGATCTCCGACTGGATAATGTATTTTCCTATATTTATCAAGGAGGCACATCTTTGTGCTATTGCTGCAGATGCAGTTTGTATTAACTTTTTTTCCCCCCACCATTTGGTGTGCAAAAGGTGTCCGAGTGTAACTGGCAGGTGCGTCGCGCCCCGAACCTCCGCAGTCTTTACAGTGTGTGTAAGAACATGCATCTATGGCTGAAACAGGACCAGAGGAACATCTGTATAGTGCACTGTCTGGTACGCAGTCTCCTCTCTGCACCAATCAATGTCGAGGCATAAATAAATGATAAGATAAAGGAAAGACAAGGCTGACAGTTAGAAGCCTTCCAATGTAACCCTCTGCCGTTTCTGCAGGACGGCAGGGCAGCTTCCGCCGTGGCCGTCTGCTCCTTCCTGTGTTTCTGTCGCCTTTTCACCACGGCCGAGGCTGCTGTCTACATGTTCTCCATGAAACGATGCCCGCCTGGTATAGCCCCCTCACACAAGAGGTATACACACGTACAAGTACTACATGACGAATGGCTGTAGATTCCTTAAGTCGATCCTGAATTGACAAAAAAGTGTTTTTATTCTCCTTTTTCAGTTTTAATTCAAATATTAAACTAAAACTTTTTAATTGTTTTCTTTAAAAAAAAAAATTCTGTAAATGTTACGCAACTCCTGATTTTTTTAGGTATATCGAGTATATGTGTGACATGATGGCAGAGGAGCCCATCATCCCCCACTGCAAGCCCATAGTTATTCACTCCATCGTCATGACGCCTGTCCCGCTGTTCAACAAGCAGCGGAACGGGTGCAGGCCGTTCTGTGAAGTTTACGTCGGAGACGAGAGGGTCCTCACCACGTCACAGGAGTACGACAGGATGAAGTAGGTTTTGGACTCACAAGGACGTCTGTCAGCTTTCCCTCAACGCAAACATGTGAAACATTACTCTTTCCCACCTTGCAGGGATTTTAAGATTGAGGATGGCAGAGCAGAGATTCCCCTGAATGTGACTGTCCAAGGAGATGTCCTGGTGGTGATCTACCATGCAAGGTCCACACTGGGAGGACGTCTACAGGCCAAGGTGTGAATACACACATTTTACAGTGCAACTGCTCTCCCCGTGTCTGCGTGGGTTCTCTCCGGGTACTCCGGCTTCCTCCCACCTCCAAAAGCATGCTGAGGTTAACTGGCTACTCTAAATTGCCCGTAGGTGTGCGTGAGAGTGTGAGTGGTTGTATGTCTTTCATGAGCTGGCGTCTCGTCCAGGGTCCATTCGACAGCTGGGATCGGCTCCAGCACGACCGCGACCCGGAATAGCCGGAATAAGCGGAAGACAGTGAATGAATGAATGCTCCACAAAATACCATGTCAGCTGTTAGTCGCTGGGGATAAAAAAAATAAAAAAAAGCATTGCATGTAAACACTTGTGAGTATGAACAAAACAATTGAATTTCCTCACTGTTCGGTTTTAGATGGCATCCATGAAGATGTTTCAGATCCAGTTCCACACAGGCTTTGTACCCAGAAATGCGACCACTGTGAAGTTTGCCAAGTACGTCCACAACATTTTAACCATTCAGTACTCAAAAGTCTCATTCATTTCAATTTCTTTGATTAACTCTTGAAATGCATTCTGTTTCTTTTTGCATTCATCCGTTCCTCTTGTCAGATACGACCTGGATGCCTGCGACATTCAGGAGAAGTACCCAGACTTGTTCCAGGTCAACTTGGACATTGAAGTGGAACCCAGGGATAGACCCAGCACAAAGACCCCACCTTGGGAGGGCTTCCAGACCAAGGGCCTCAACCCCAAAATCCTTTTCTCCTCTCGTGATGAACAGCAGGAGATCCTCAGCAAATTTGGTACGTTGCATAATTGATAAAATGTACTTTTTATTTCTAATTTATGGTATATGTTAGCAGGTTAAGGATATTACGAGCCTTTAAATTAGTTACTAAAGTGGCTGTTGCCCTAGATTGTGACAGGTGGTTGTACCTGCTCTGAATATCTGTTTTAAATACTTTTTAAGTACATTTATATCGAAGGTTCATGCCACACAAATATTGCTTCCCGTTTAACTATTTGTAATTTTCAAGGTTTATTCCCACCTAATGTCTCATCTTTTTCCTCTTTTCTGCTCCTCTCACCTCTTCGACTCTGCTTCATTGCGTGTTGTTGAGCATTTCCTTGCACTTGCATACTTTTAGCTAAAGAGACAATTAAAGTGTTGGACTCTTTAACGCCTTTTGCCTTTTTTCCTTAAAACATTTAGTTCTCTTAAGTTTTTGCTGTAATGATATTTATGCGTTGAACCAACTATTTACTGCCTGTTTTGGTTTTTAAGAGATATATAGCTGTCTTCAGCTTAGGTCTTTAAGAGCATTTGTGCTTCATTTAAATTTTTCCTACTTTGCTTCTAAAAATATTCTATTTGATTCTGCATTGTGCATTAAAATCTGAGACATTTATAGTGTCAATTGAACTGCTTCTATGTATAGTGTCATTCAGCTGTCAATATTCACATATATTTTCTAGTGAAAAAATGTTTTTCCAACTTTTTCCTGACTAAACACTGAATCTTAAAACCTGCAGGTAAACCAGAACTGCCTCGTCAACCAGGTTCCTCTGCATTTTATGACTCAGAGTTGCCCCAGCCAGCTCAAACTCCAGAAAGCTCCGGTGTAGCAGAACCAGAATCTCCTGTGAGCTCCGACACCAACACCAACAACTTTTTCCAGACACTGGATTGGGAAGGTATTGTCTCATAACCATGCTTTGGCTTCAAGCCCCCTCAAAAACATCATGGTTTTGCTCAGCAGCCGTAGTATTTTGGATAGTTCACCATTAAGGAGTATATTACTCTTTTTTTTAAATATAAATTCAAATCTTTTCGTTGAAAATATTTTCCGTGCACTTAATTCGCCTCCAGTGCCCTCACTGATTGCACAATCAACTGCTCAAAAACATCAGTTGACCAGCCTCTGGTATTTGTAGATGTTGGCAACCCTCAGGATGCCTCAGACAGTCTAGGAGGAGGATCCATGAATGACCAGGAGGAACTGAGTGATCAGTCTGAAGGAGAGTCCTGCTCTTATTCTGCCCCCAGTGGGGAGCCACTGTCACGAGACCCCAGCGAACCACTGTTTGATGCTGATTTCCAGGTAGAAATCACCATGACATAGAATGGCCTCCTTATAGATTTGATAACCTCATACGTATTTAGCTTATACATCCATCTCTGCCTCTGTCTTTGTGTCCATCTCTTTCCTCAGAATCCCACTCCCGCAGCTGAGAAATCCCCAGCTAATGACACAGCTGATCTCTTGGGGTTGAACTCAGACCCTGACCTTCCCCCGATGACCACCTCCTCGGCTCCTTCTCATGGAGCTCAAGGAGGTCTGAAAGCCTCGTCTAGCAACAGCGACCTCCTCAACGACCTGTTTGCACCCCCTGCTGGACAGTCAGGAGCAGTGCAGGAGGACTTGTTCTTCAGCGGGCCACCCAGCAGTGCAACACCTGAGTCGAAACGTAAGGGCGCAGGTTTAACCTGATGGTAGCATTAATATTTATATCATACCACGTAACATATTTTGTCTCCTTCACTGTCCTGCAGCCATGGGTGACCTATTTGATCCGTTCGGAATGGGGTCTGCCTCCGGTGTTGGATCCAGCGTAGGTTCATCTCGACAAGCCTCTGGCCCAGATCTGTTTGGAGACTTGCTGGGTTCTGATAGTTCTGCTACGAGCGGGTTCAGTTCGACTCACAGTAACCCCACTCCTGCCTCCAACGCCAGCCTCCTCAACCTCAGTAAGTAAATCCATTCAGGTAGCGACCGTGACTTCGCCTGGCTGCGTTAAAACGGACGCACTGACCCAGCAACAAGACGTTCACAGAATTCTTAAACTGCAGTTTTTGCAGGTTAGCTGTCACCTTGAAGGGACCTGTGAATTTCAGGATGACAGAAAACTTACTGAGGATGCCGTTGGTTTTTGCATCTCAACAGATAAGCTAGGGAATGACGTTCCAAAGATGACATCATCTGCCAGTCAGCCAGACCTTCTGGGTGGGTGGGACAGTTGGACAGCGGGAAATTCTGCCGGTGTGAGCTCCACCGCCAGCAAACCCGCGTACACCAGCACGGGTAGGTGGCGTTAATGATTTGTAGCTGACCTGAAGAGTGTTGAATGCACCGCATGACTTCTCACAAACGTTAATTGTACATATTAAGTAAACTTTGTGTCACCAATCTAGAGGCACAGGTGAGCTTTGAAGACAGCCTAAACATATATTCAGTGTTATAAATCACTTTTCTGTATCTTTTGTGTGGTTTTAGCATCTGGTATGCCATCCATGTCGAAGGCCAAGTCTCAGACCTTCGATCCTTTTGCAGACTTAGGAAACCTGAGCTCCAATTTACCAGGTAAGACTACTGGTCAGATACCCAGTTAGTTGTAATTGTGTGCCTTTGCCAACAGTAAACAGTTGAAATGTAAAACGATCTATATTTTTAAAGGAAGCAAACAGCACTCCACAAGTGACAATTACATTCATGTTCAGATTTGATAGCAAAAGCAGTGCTACTTAAAGTGGCAGATGGATAGCTAACGATCAGTCTGATTGCTTTCAGGTTCTACCAGCAGTAATTTTTCGGGGCCCTCACTCAGTGGACAGGCTCCTTCCTCCTCGTCCTCTGCTAAGCCTCAAGCTCAGCCGTGGCAGCCTGGGCGGCCCGCCCCAGGCCAGAACAAACCCTGGCATTCTGGATCTGGGTCTGCACCCAGAGCACCGTCATCAACATCCCAGCCTGCAGGCGCACAGCCCACCAAACCAAACTACAACCTCAACTTCTCCAGTGTCATCGGAGGCAGGGAGGAGAGAGGAGTTCGTGGGCCTGGATTCGGTACGTGAAGCCGCGTAGAAGTAGAAAGGACTTAGAAGCCACGATTTGAAAAGTTATCAAGAGTGTGAAATATTTCTTCATGACAAGTGTCAGATTCTCCATGTGGTGTTATGAGTAATTAGATAAATTGGGGTTGGGCGGGAATGTGTGCGCTTACATTACAGCTCATTCCTGTTTCTAATGTGGGATTTAAAGGATATCGCTGTTCTGCTCTGTTTAATTTAATTTAAAGGTGCATGTGTTTTCTGGGCTGTGTTGTACTGTAGGCCCCAAGCCAAAGGTAAAGAAGGACGACTTTGGGGACTTGCTCTCGACTCAGGGTTTTTCTTCGAAGCCTGATAATAGAGCGCCAAGGACCATTGCTGAAATGAGGAGGCAGGAGATCTCGAGAGACAAGGATCCACTTAAATTACAGGTAACCAACTCAAAAACAAAGGTGAACCCAAATACATAAATTCTGTTCTTGAGTCGATACTTATTGCAATAGCGACCAAACAAACAAAGCAAAGCAAGGACATCACTAGTTGGAATCTTACCTATCAAGACCTTTATTCACCGAATTTTGTAAAAGACTGGAAATAAAGATGGGCACTATCAGACCGCATCAAAATTGAGGCCAGCTGATCTCAAGACATTGAGCAAACTAAAAGAACAAAAAACCAAAGTACGTCTGTTATTTCTCCCAAAGGGGACCTTTTGTCATTTTTGGGTAGTTCCTATCACACTGATGTATTGTCAAGCTTTTTTTTTTTTTTTTAGCATCCCATAACTAGTGAAAACCAAATGTCTATGTAAATGAGGTTTCACGTCATGATTGACAGCTGTTCCGAGTAAAGCACTGGTAGAGGCAGTGTCATGGCGGGAAGCCTTTCAGCAGACCCGATAAAGTAACTCATCAGCGATTTTGCTGCTGGTATCCTGAAGCGTACTTCTAAGGTCTGAGTATTGTTGCCGCCTTGTCGTGCTGTAGATCCTGGATTGGATCGAAGGGAAAGAGAGAAACATCAGGGCATTGCTGTCAACTCTGCACACGGTGCTGTGGGAGGGTGAAACGCGCTGGAAGCCTGTGGGCATGGCTGACCTGGTGACACCTGACCAGGTGAAGAAATCCTACAGGAAGGCTGTGCTGGTCGTCCATCCAGATAAGGTACAGTAGAAACTTTCTATATAGCGTGAATTCCTGTGGTTTTAGCCAAAAGGAATACAGTCAAACCATCCTCTCACAAGGTTCTCAGGCAAAATTAGCATTAATTGCATAAACAATACTGAATTGATTGATCTGTCGTTTGAATTTTTTTTCCCCCCGTTCATGTTCCCCTCTCTCCGCAGGCAACAGGCCAGCCTTATGAACAGTACGCTAAGATGATCTTCATGGAATTGAATGATGCCTGGTCAGAGTTCGAGAACCAGGGATCTAAAGCACTCTTCTGAGAACCCTGGTCTGGACCCCAGCTAGACCAGACCAGACCAGGCTGGACTGGATTTGGCCTCACAAACAAGGGTTAGCTTCGGCCAGATTGGACTGGACTGAGCCCACATTGGGCCTTTGGGGGCGCTGAGCCTCTGAGAGGTGTCCTCTCTACCATTCCCCTCACTCCCGCCTTCCTCCTTCAGTTTCCTCTGTTCCTACAGTCAAGAGGGAAGACCTTTCGTCTCGTGTTTGGCTGTAGGGAAAATATCCCCACTGGCTCATTGGCAGCCAGCTTTAAACAGTGTGATGGTTCTGTAACTCACTGCCTACCTACCTGGACAACTGCCTCAGTGGTGCTGCAAACATAAGGAGGGAGCAATGGGTGACAATCACATGAAAAATCCAGCTGATTATCATTACAGTATACAAAGAGCGAGTGACCTCACGCTGACGGGGCGCAGGTGTATCTCGTGCGCGGCTGGTTGAGTGTGTGATTTGTGCCTGCCTCGATTTGCAAACAAGTCATTTGGCTCACTGGTACAATACTGAAAATGTCTTTTACATCTCGCAAGCTCGTCAGCCAGCAAGGCAGTTCAAAAACATAGTTTGAAGATCAAGCGTCTAATTGCCTCAAAAAAAAAAAAAAGTGAAATATGTCCAGTGAATAATGGGGAGGGGGGGGGGGGCGAAACAGCCACAGCTACGGACGATGCGAGCAAAACGACCAGGGGGGGGCAACAATGAGTTTGTTCTTGCCCTGTTTCCTCTCCAGCAATGACAGTCTAACCCGCAGGCTAGTTGCCTGCCGAACACTAAAAGTGCTGCTTCTACCATTACAGTTTTTGCTGCGCACGCACGCATGCACACACACACACGCACACACATACACACACACACACCTCCTCAGACTAACGTCAAAATCTGTATGTAGCTTCCAAAAAAAAAGGAGCTGCAGTTGTTTTTAAGCCCAATATAATCCCGAGCGGGCAGTCTGTTGTTTTTGAAGTGCTCTTTTCAGCCTACATATTGACAGGTCCACTCACTCGGGGCTACTCGACTTGGGCTAACTGCATGCTGTCCCACAATGCACCTCCAAGCGACACGGGGGAGGTGTGTTTGATTTCAAAGCAGGGTAATCCAAAGGGGTGGCGGCTCTTCCGCTGAAGTGCTCTTTCTGTGTAGCAGAAACAAGGAAGAGTCCGCCGGTGTGACGGTGCCGAGTGGCAGACCTTCACGCCATCCCAGCATTCTTGCTGCTCATCGCTTTGACTGACAGCTGTGAGGAGCGTCCCAATCATCACTGTCATCAGTAACGAGCCCCCAGTCTTTGTCTCTGTAAGCCCCGCCCACTCGCAACGCCCAATTCTGTGGACATTTGTCAGTGCTTGAGAGGGGATCGAAAAAAAAGTGAAGGAATGAAAGAGAACACGGTGATTTAATCTGGTCGCTACTGGTTTTTACTCATTCTTGTATTTTTTTTTTCTTTCTCTTTTGTTATTCTCTGTGTGGAGGTTTTTTTGTCACAGCAATCTTCAATTTAATGTAAATATAAAAAAAAATATCATCCATCAAGTGGCTTTGTCAAGATTGCAGACTGGAAAAATGGGAATGAATTATGTCTGTGTGTATGTGCGCGCATGCATGCGTGGTTCTCAGTCTACCTTTCCGACTATTTTTCTGTTTTTAGTTGACTTTTTACCTCACGGACCAATCAAATCACCCGTTTTATTTATTATATTTTTGTGGGTCATGGTGGGGGTTGACGACACGTATCCATGCATAGTAATGGCACAAGTGAAAATGTCGTAATATATAAGAGGGAGGAATGTGCCGAGTGGGACGGTGGTTCGACCACATGAGCCGCTTTGTTGCCGTTTTCATTCCAAAGCATCTATTAATACGAATGTGCTGTTACAAATATATATATCCTCGCGTTATACAGTAATGTGTTAATTTGTTTAGCCTTTTTTATTTTCTATTTTTTTTTTCCTCAGCATGAAGCTGCTGAGAATACTGCTTCTCTTTAAAATTCCGACAAGATGGGGCCAGTAAACCAGAGGATGAAAAAAAAAAAAAACGCACTTGAAGTTCAAGTGCAACTCTTTAACAGGATGATCATAGTATACAGAACTCACATATCGGCAGTGTTTACTGTACCAAATTGTCACTTAAATGAATGTAGATTTCAATGCAAACATGATTAAAACTTGATCAGAGGGAAACATTGTTCATCTTCATCTTTTAAGTGGTCATCTAAAAATGGTAATGTTTTTCCCCCCCCCAGGCTTGACAAGACATGGAATTGTTTAGCTCTTTAGAGGATCATTTTTCCTCTTCAGTGAGAACAGTAGGATGCAGAAGATACTTTACAGTGTACAGCTGTTAATATAGTTTAACCTTCCATTAAGTGAAGGTTTTCACATGCAACTCACTGTACTTAAGGGGGTTCATTTTGTAAAGAAGAATTTTTATATAGGACTTGGTGAATGTATCCAAATGTTAAACAAAAATACGTTACCACTCAGTTAAGCCGACCTTGAAAGTGAACACAAAAACGTTAAAAAGGTCCCATGTCTTCCACGCCAACTTGTTTTTATGTGCGCAGAAAGTAAAGCACGTACACCATCATGACGATGAGTTTACAGCTTTATTTCAAAAAAGGTGGATCAAGTCAGCCCATCAACCCCCATCACCCCAACCCCCCTTCTGGTGATTCTGACCATCAGATCACATCTCCCCTCTTGAGAATGGACTTGAGCACAAAACTGTAGCACATCATACAGTCTATACAAAAAAATTAGAAAAAGGAGATGAAACAAAAAAAAAAAAAAATTGACCTCTGAGCTTGTCGCCTAAGACCTTTTCAGACTTCAGCGGCCATGAACTACAGCTGTAAGATGTTTAAGCGACAGACTAAACGTCGGCGAAGGTTTAGGCAGCGAGGACAGATGAGCAGATAGAGTCTCAGGCTTGATTAAAAACTGTGCTTTGGAGCCTAATGAGCGAGATGAGAACCAAAAAAAAAAAAAAATCCCTCCCGTCCATTTGAACACAGGCTCAAGTCGCCACGTTCACCGGTGTGACCGTGTACATGCTTGGGTGTGGAGGCAGACGTGCAGGAGAGACGGGAGCCTGTAGGCAATAACCAGGCGCTGCCATTTAACGTGTGTGAGGAATCTCCCATTTCTCAAAATCACATCTGCTTCCACTGCAAACACATATTCACTGTACATACTTTTAGGGAGGAGAACGTTTAGAAGAAAAAAAAAAACCACAAAAAAAAAAAAAACAATGTTTCTGCACGTATGACTACAGTCTGAGCTGCGGCCGCTGTGAGCAGCTTAGGCATCTGGTTTGGTTAACAGGAACCAGGGCAGGAAAGGCACTTCAGAGTGAGGATGTCCCTTCAATTTCCTGGTGATTCTGTTGTAAGCCCTAAAAAATTAAAAAAAAAAAAAAAAGTCATCTGGCTGGCTCCTGAGAAGACTTCATTTGGAGTCCACCAAATGACCACAGGGAACCTGAAATAAAAGATGTAAAAAGCTGGATGAGTGGAGGGCGGGGCATGGTTAGCAAGAGGGAAAAAATGGATTAGATTCAAGTGAAGTGATGAAGGACAATTAAGCTTTTTGAAGAATCAGAAATATTACAAGTGCTCAGCTTTCGCTGCTGTTGACCTGCATTCTCATTTTGCGTTTGTAATCCTTGTCACATTCATTTCTTCAAAATTGCAGTTGCGTGTCGACTTACAAAAGACGAGGAAAAAAGTTCCATGTGATGCGTTTCTAGCCCTCAATGGAGACCTCTGCAGCCATGTGTCCATTCAGCGCTGCCTCCACTGACATCTCCTGGACAGACCAAAAAAAAAAAAAAAATTAACATTTGATTAGGTTTCAAATAGTGCCGTTGATCGACAAGAGCAGCAGAACATGCCGTTTCATTTTCTGACTGAAGCTTTAAGATATTCATATTTGAATGATTTCTCCCGCCATGATCTTCTATGTCAATTAGGAATTTTTTTTTTTTAGTTATTCACGTTTATTGGCCCACAAGAACCAACAGTCCTGTAACGTCGCCCATCGTGGCCCAAAGGCCAGTTTCAGTCCAGTGATTTGCTTTGGGGGTATCGATTAATGACGAATTACTTCTGTGGGTGTTAAATTTGGCTTTACAAGCTGTGTAGGTCACTTTTAAAATTTCCTCCAAAGATTCATTAGGCAAATTAAAAAAAAAAAAGCCTTGAAAAAATGGTTTGGGACACGTCCTCATTAGGTTTCTTCCAGTTTTTTAAACCCTTGATTGCCATAGGTCATAACCTCGGGAAGTAAATTAAGCACAGCAGCATCTTCTAATGATTATGAAATGGAACGTGCCGACGCAAAAAAAAAAAAAATCAATTTTGACCACGCTAGTTTTAACACAAGTGATATAGCTACCAAAGATTTTAAAAATTCAAACTTCACCATAGAGCTGAGCTGCACTGACTCCACCGTCAGCTGCTTCTGACATGGCATGTCACAGATTTCTGACTTGGGCTCTTCTGGCAGCACCTCGGGACATTTCTGCTCAGCAGCGACCTACGAGAAAAGCTCCCCGAGTCAAATACAAGAGCTACACCGGACGTGTTGCGCTATAATCGGATGCTTTGACGATACATTGCACCGGATTAAAATGACAGAAGCCCGTCAGTCACACACTGACCACTTCTTCTGCGGGGGGGGCGGGCTCCGGCTCGGCGGCAGTCACGACCTCGGGTTCTGCGTCGGCGCTCGGAGCGTCACTGGTGGCCACAGGTTCCTAAAAAGAAACACGGCAGAGGCAGGTTAGAGAAGGCCGGGTAAGCCTGACGGTTCAACAAATATAGTCTGCTTGAAATAATCCTGACGGCAAGAGAATCCTCCTCTGATGTTTAAGGAAAATGGCGAAACTTGTCTAAAACAGAGGAACTCCAAAACGTGCGCCAGAGGGGTCAGACGATGCTCAGGCTGCATCCGTTGGCTGCAACCTGCCATCTAGTGGTCGTGTGGGCTGAAGGGAAAACTCGAGTACATCTTGGACTCGAGTCCACCGTTTCTGCCCAGCGCACTTTGGATGTCAAGATGCTCGTGAAAAGGCCAAACGAAATGCATGTTCAATGTGAAACTTTTGTCCGATTATGAACCCCCGCTGGTGGTGTCCTCACCTGCTGAACCGCGGCAGACTCTGTGATGGCCATCTCGACGGCTGTGACAGATTCCGTGACGACAAAGTCATCAACCAGCACATCACATTCCTGGAGGAGAATGCGGAGAGGAGAGCATCATCATTAACAGGTTACAGAGTCATAAAGGGGTATATTGAACTTGGCACCCAAAACATTTTACAAGTCTTCTGGTTTTACCGTTTTTACTTCAGCTACAGGAACTTCAGGCTGCTCGACTGGAGCTTCAGGTTGCTCTACCGGCGCTTCGGGCTGCTCAATTGGAGCTTCAGGCTCTACTACCGGAGCCTCAGGGACGATGTCTGG
>CAAKHG010029676.1:20803-33452 GCA_901007715.1 Dactylopterus volitans
CAACAACCCATCACTCCCACCCCCAAACCCCCCCCTTCATTGCCTCTCTCGACTCCCAGGATCGCTCGGCTGCTTTGTCTGTTACCAATATCGACCTCATATTTTTAGTCATTGCAGCTCATTATTTCCCGTTTCATTAATCTTGATAAAAAAAAAAAAAAAGTTTCAGAGCGTTTGAGAAAACCTGCGCTCCCTTGGCTGGACCGCCGCCAAGCTGTCAGACATGGTTCTCCAGTGAGGTAGTGCTTTGGCTCGGCCCGCAGACAGGCTGAAAACACAGGTGTAGTTTAGAACCGCGGTGTTTATGAGGCGCTGCGCTGGTGTAATCCAAGTAATTGTTTATTACGGACCTCAAACTTATGTTATTAGTAATTACTTTTGGGTGCCCCTGCCCTGTAAAATCAGTTTTGTTTCCTGTCTAGGTGCCTAAAGCCACCAGTGAAGCTCCTCCTTCCAAAACGTACACATTTTAACTACATCGCGCGGACGATGTTGCGTGTAATTGTGGTTTTTCTGCGACCGGCGCGGTTGTAAAAGAAAACAAAAAAAAAAAACACGCATATGCTATTAAGGGTCATTAGATGGCGCAGGGCTATTCCTCAGTGACACTCCATCGCAGGCGCCCATAAAAACTTTCTGCTCTATTAGTCATTTTCTCAATCAGACGACCGGGCAAATTGCAATCATTAGCCCGGCAGTGAGCAACATGCCTGTCATGGCAAAGTCATTAGAGCGAGGCAGCTTGAGTGAGGGAGGAAGAGGAGGAGGATGGCTTCCGTCACACACTCACCTGGGTCTGTTTGCAATCAGGCCGCCAAAAGCCCAGAGTCCAATTAGGGCCTAACGCGCCTGCTTGCCGCCGGCCTCCTTCGTCTCCAGCCGCGGGCGGGCGGATGCGAGCGGACGCCGGAGACGTGCGTGCGCGCACGCGCGCGAACCCGCGGCCCACGCCGGTCCTGTGACTGCAGCTACAGCGGTCACGCACGCTCGCACGTGCTGGGCGGGAGCCGCGCCGCTGACGCGATGATTCACGCCGCGGGTTTTTTTTCTTTTTTTTTTTCTTGTCCGTCTGCGCTCCCTGCGAGGAACCGGGCAAAAGGCGGCGAGCTGTCAGAGCGGCGATACCTGCAAATCCGCCGGCTTAGGGCTTCTGCCTGGACGCGGCGCCGCGGCGCGTCACCCGCGCGAAGGCTGCGGCCAGTTTTGTCGTCTGTTGCTGTTTAATGTCCATAAAGTAGCAAACAAATAGTCAAGGAACATAAAATACTGAGGTCGTCTTGACTCACACCGCCTTTTATTGAAACTGACGAGCCAATATTTTTTTACGACCCAAGTACGAGAATTGAGATGATTTCTGCACACGCTAACAAATTTTCTGCACACACACACACGCCCCCGCGTGCGCGAGCGCGCAAGAAAGAAAAAAAAAAAAAGGAATAGACACACATGTGCACGTCGCCACAGCTGCACATGCTTGAGCAAAGTGTGCATCTGTCCCAGATACATCCGTCAGTGCCTCCACATCTGTGTGCTCCGGCTCGGGCCCTTCGCCGCGACCCCCACACCCCGCGCACGTTCCCTCAACTGGGCTTGGCCTGGTGCCACCCTCCCTGAGTCCTCCAGCTGAGTGATACATGCGCTAACCTCAGACAGCTATACAGTCCTGCAGCCTATTTAAAGTATTCCAAAAGGGAATGTGATACGGCGGGTTTTATTTGAAACATCTTTTTCTGATTGGGGCGGGGGGGTGGTGGGTTGGATGTGGCAACTGCCTAACTAAGTTTCTAATGGTCTTAATGTGGAATGTCTTTTCACGGTGACACATGTTCAAATCTTCCCCTGGCGGCGGGGCCACTAAGGTGGCAAATGCCAGCCCTGGCAAACGGACCCTCGTCTGTGTAAAGTGGCTTTTTCTTTCTCGCGGGCTTCCTCGCGGGCGGACGTCAGTTCGAGGGGCATCGACTGGCCGCCCGATGATGGCCGATGCAGCACATGTTGCCACCAGGCGGTTTTAATTTCACGCATGTCCCCGCTCGGATTTAGCCCTCCTCCCCTTTTATTTGCTTATTTATCTCGAGGGGGGGCCGTCGCGTCCTCCTGATTTTGTGTTTTCGCCAGTTCGACAGCGGTCCAGTTCAGATCATGTGATGACGTCTTAAATGATAGTGTCACCCCACCCCCACCCCCATGCCCCCAACTTCACCCCTAACTTACCTCTGCCCCATGGTCATTAGTCATAAGCATCGAGCGAGGGGGGGAAGAGGGGGGGCCTGTGAGCAGCACAGAGGGGACAGTGCAGAATGGACCCTATTGTTAGCCCTGCAGGCCACAGGGTGCTGTCTCACCCAGGGAAGTAGCGCCATTTGGACCATGTTTGCAGCCAAGTGTGCTTTCTTGGGCGTGCTTTCCGCGAACGATTCTGCATGGATCTGTGTGTATCTGTGTGTGCGTGCGTGCGTGTGTGTGTTTGTCTGCGAGCGCGCGTCTGTGCCGCGGATTGTCTGCGCGGCCCCCGTCACCACGGCAACTGCTCTTTTCGAGCTGTCGATTTTTTCTTTTCTTTTTTTTTTTTGGTCATGTGACGTGACACCGCCTGACACCACGCGAGCGTTTGAGATTTTTGTCACCGGGCTAATTTGTGAACTCGCTGCCTCCGCACACATCGGCGCGTCCGAAGGCATCTCCGTAACGCCGGCGCCCGCACACACGCATGCGCGCGCGCGCTTCCACGTACGTGTGGTTCCACCTGGGACGGCTTAATCTGCGCTCATGTACTTGCGGTCAAATTAATACAGATTACCATAATCATATCTGGCTGTGACATGACATCGGTTTCCGGGCCAACTGGCTTTCGTGCGTCTCGGGAAACTCGCTCCGCTTTGACTTTAGATTTTGGTCCAAGACCGTTAAAGGCTTATCCAATGAGTGAGCGCACCTTATTTCAGGGGATGAGGGCCGAGGGAAAACTCAGCTTTTAATAAGTATGTAAGGGGGAAGGCGCGCCCTGCCAAAATGGCAGCAGCCCTGTACGCCGTTCAGCTGGCAAACTGACAGCCAAGAGAGGAGGGATGGGAACGGAATCTGAGCAAAAGTAAGAGTGTTTTTTTTTTTCTCTCTCTCTCTTCTCCTCGCAGACCTCCTGTTGCAGAGCGACAGCATGTAAGAGCGCGAGGAGAGGCAGTGTGAAGAGGCTTAACCGAACCGCCACACTGTCGCTGTCATCATTATCCCTCCTACGAGGCATCGGACCTCTTAATAAAAGCGAATTATTGCCCAGTTTACCAACTGCTACATAATCCGAGCCTGCGAGTGGCTGCGCAGCGCGGCCGGGTTTATCTCCCTGCGTGCGGCGCCCCCCCCCCCCCCTCGCTGTGCCTTAACAGGGTTTTTTTAGCCGTTGTAATGTTCTGCCGTAAATTGAGTCTTGAGCCTGAGCAGAGTGAAGCTTGGTAGGGAGGAGACTTCCAGCATGTTGGAAACCACACCACCACCGGCGCCAGCTCCAAATATGAGACATGAGTTATAGCACCGGCTTCCCCGAAATCAAATAAATAACCTCTCCTTTATTTATTTGCTTAGAAGCTCATTATGACTCGCAGCCGCAGTTCTGTCAGAGCGGAGGGGCTTGCTCTTGTCAAGCTTTGCCTTATATATCATCACACATCACTGTCAGGTTTTTTCCATTTTTATTTGATTTTTTTTTTTTTCTTTTTTCAAATATATATATATGCGCGCAACCCGTTTCAAACTCCCAAATCTTAAGAGTACAGCGGGTTTGTCAGTAGCCCAATACGTCACTCCATGACTCTGCGGGTAACACCCTTTTCAGTTCCCGGAAGTATGTCGTCTTCCAAAATAAAACAAATAAGTCCTCATTCTTCAAAAAAAAAAATAAGTGCGTTTTATGAGGTGTCGGTGTTATGATTGAAGTCTGGTTAGGCTTAGGCACATAAAGTACTTGGTTAAGGTTAGGTAGGGAAAACATCATGACTTCTGTCGTCATGGTTACAATAACACTCTCACTCGCGGATATGTGAAACCCGCGCTTGGAAGTCGGAAAGCAACACGACGGTCTCACGTTGTAAAGTCCTGTTTGGCCGATCCGCCGCACCTCACACCCGCCCAGCTTCCTCGCTATATATAGATGTCATCTTTACTGTACGGCCCAGCACATCCAGAGCTGACCCTCCAGCCTCCTCGTCTGACGCAAAGAGAGCCACTTACCGGGCTTCGGCGCCTGGCGACTTGCGAGTGGGAACGGGCCGATGCAGCGGGTTTTAATGCAACCTTTTCGGGACGTTTGAAGGCCTTGGCAGCGGCCGCCATCTCAGCTCAACAGCACCGACAGAAGCAAAAACATTCAGCAGAAACCTCCCTTTAAGCACACTTTACACGCTCCAAATGAGTCCTTGGTAGCTATCAGAGCCTCTTGGCCATGTGTTGAGTGCAATAATGGTAAAGGCAATGACAGGCTCGGCCCATACTCTCAATAAGGCTCCCCAAGTGCTAGGTGTGGAAAGGTGTCTGGCAAAGCGCCTGACCGCAGCAGTCAAAGAATACTTTGTCTGCTCACCTCGCGCCCAGCGTACCTGCTCATGTTGTGGAAACAGCCCAACGTTGTCACACAGTTGATTTAATAAAATTGGATCCGCTAAATGAGACTTCTAGCGTTTCAGGGGCGCAACAGTCGTAATGGAAAGACGTGTACTCCACCCCCGCCTCCCCTCCCCGCCTCGGCGCCCCACCGCCCACCCCCACCTCCCTCTGGCTTTGCAGGCATCCACCCAGAGTCGGAACGAGCCGGGGAGACCTGGGGGTAAACGGATACTTCCCACTGTGAGCCCAGTAGTCTAGGTATGGCAAGAGTAACCCCCACGTCCATCACGCGCTCACATCTACCCACAAAACCCTGGCGATGGCTGCAGCTGATTGAGAAAACAGAAGGAGGGAAAATGAAGGTGGAGGTTTTGTTTGAGGTGCTGCTGCGGTTTTGTACGTTGGTTTTGGGATCTGTGGGAAGCCTGTTTAGTCTCCCGCAGCCCAGACTCACGCATTATGTTTCAGGATATGCGCTCTGACCGATGGCATTTCGAAATTAAAAAACGTGACTTACAATCTCGGAGCTCAAAACAAGAGGAAGGGGGGGGGCGCGGCGGGTGGGGTGGCGACAGGTTTCGGGGGCCGTTTTCGGCGGGTTGAGCAAAGGTGACCGCGCCGAGGAGCTTAGCTGGTGTCTTGGAGCGCGGCCGGAGAGCATCTTCATCCGCAGCTCTCGTCCGCCTCTCGGAGTGTGGCGGGTATTTTTCTAAGACTTTTCTAATCGGAAAGCGTCACGAATGTGCAAAGGCAGCTGATTGATTTTGTAAAGTGCTTATTCTGACTACCAGTTTCAGCCGGTCTGGAGCAATTTGCCCTGCGGTCTCTTAACATGTGACAGCACATATGATAGACTTCCTATGAATGTGTAATGATATTGTGGACAGATGATAATCCATATGTTTTCCATGCTGCCATTTTCTATACTTACTCCACTGGCTTGTCTGTCTCGGAATGATTTCCAGAGTCCTGCGACGGTATTTTTAGCTTGCGCTCGCAGCCCCCCGACACTTATGTCAAAATACAGTATGCGATCATTCGGCTGGGGAGAAAATAAATTCAAACAGTGCTTTTTCGAACCCATAAAAGGACCAGCAGAACCGCAGTTTCAATAAAATTAAAATAAAAAAAAAGTAAGACATTATGAAGCATACGGTTTACAGGCAGCGCTGCAAGAAGCAAAGGGGAAAGAGAAAACGAATCGAAGATTTCTTATCTTCTTTTTCCTCAGCAAAAAAGAGCAAATTGTGCAGCCAGCTTGACCCCAGAGCGGGACATTGCCGCCGCGTAGGGCGCTGGCAAACACGGCATCAAATAGAAAACATAACAGTGGGAATATGATACGCGCGTTTGTGAAACACATCTGCCGGATTCTCATCCGAGCCCAGGACAAAAATCAAGCGTATCAAATACAAAGGAAAGTGGAAGCACATTTTTACATTTTGCGTCGTGCTGTTTATGGAAAACAGCACGGGACAAAAGGGGCAAAGCCGCTGCAACCAAACAGAGTGTCTTTATTTGTCATGTCTGCTAAGGGGGGTTATTTCATCGGGGCTTCCAGTGTTAAAACATTAACGCTCACAATTCATCTAGAAACTTTGATGCGTTGTTTTATTTTCAATCAGGTTTGACCCCAGTTTTCCTCCCCGTGATCCCGGTACGGATTATGGGGGTACCTGGAGGGAGTGCGGGCACTGCTCGTTTCACCAACCCACGCCTCCTCCTCGCCCCCGCTCCTCTCCAGTGACCCAGAATTCATTTCTCCGCCGCGAAGCCTTTTCCAATCCCTTAAATGTGAGGGAACACAGGTGTAGCCTGGGCGGACGTCAGCCAGCCACGTCAACACCAGGACCGAGGAGACGTCCCCCCGGGCAAGTTTTATTTTTGAAAAAAAAGGCTTCCCGATGTCCCGATCAGATGAAACCAAAGTTGTGTGCAAAGTTTGAAGTGCCATCTTCGGGCAGAGCATGTTGGGGTTTTTGGGGGGGGTTTTTTATGATGTTAGGAGAGATACTAACACTGAGGCAAAGGAAAGCCGTATTTGTTGAGCGACACTGGGGGAATGAAGCCCCAGATAACAGCTAAGCTAACCGGCACCAGCGCTAGATGGATGTCCGCAAGTTAGTTGAGAAGCAAGAGTGTTGAGGCTTCACCCTCCAGATGATCTGAGGTGGCCATCGTACGAGCCATGGAACTATTCTTACAATAATTCGGGAGTTGTGCCGACACAGATGAAGCGACGTCGTTTTTGGAAATTACATTTATTTTCTTACCACCAAACATCAGTCGGTAACTTTGGCTCTTGGTGTAACATCACATGTCTTTTGAATGACAAGTTGCAACTGCAGGCGTTTAGCTTAATAACGTCTCAGCTTAGTTGTTCTTTTTCTTTTCTTTTAACAGTTTGTCAATCATTTTATAATTCCGACACCCCACATGTGCTTGTTTTATGCCCACCAACACAAGTCAACAATGGCATTTCAAAATTTGTCTGTCAGTGCGATTGATGCAATAATATCTTACAATCTAGCTGCGGCTCTGGTTTTAATTGCTATTTGAATATTTCATACGTCTTGTGACTACATTTTGTAGTTTTGATGTCAATGCGACTAATTCCTGTATAGGAATTTAAAAAACAAAAACAAAACAAAAACAGATTGCTCCTGTGGGAAGGGGGTTGGGTTATGCACTGTGTGTAAACAGGTAAAGGCCCTGGTGGTGCAATTATTTGTTTAACTACCCGCGTGTGTTGACACACAGATACTGTTACCAGGGGACTCTCGGTTGAGGGTGGGGTGTCAGAGGTGTGCGTGCGTGTGTGTGTGTGTGTGTGTGTGTGTGTGTGTGTGTGTGTGTGTGTGTGTGTGTGTGTGCATGCGGGCAAGTAGGTACAAATTTAAACTCAGCTAAGCAGATGACGCCGGAAAACAAAAGAGGCGACGCACATTTGGATGAGTCCTGTTGCTGTGAGCCAATCGTTAAGCCCCAATCCCCTTTGCGGGTGCAAAAAAATGGCAATCAAACACCTCGAAGGTGTAAAAAAAAAATCTGCAAAAATGGCCCTTCTGTCTGTCCTCTCATCCAATCCAGAAGCTGGCAGCTTATGATTCTCCCCACCGACACGTCACAGAAAGCAATTAATCTGTCTTTGTTGAGCGTGTGCAGAGAAACAATGGGAGTTAAATCTCTGCAATTGCATGCGACGGCTCAAAAATGCGGCCGTGTGTATGAGGAAATATCAAGCTTATTATTTGTGTCGTATTTGGCTGTCAGGATGAGGGCTCATCGACCCCCCCCTCTGCATCGCTGGCGCCGTCCAATCCCACCGGTTTTGATGATTCAGGATGACTGCAGCCAGGATGAACTTCCAAACATCAAAACACCCACACAGGATGTAACAAATGCTAATTATTTGACGCACTTATCTGGGGACTCTCTGCAGACGCGAACGCGGCGCTCAAATTAATCGGGATAATGCGGCATCGACTTCATTGCTTCTTCTTTTTTTTTTTTCTTTTTTTTTTTTTGCATGATTTCAACCAAAACCTGATCTCAGGCTGTGAGTAAAGTCAGTTAGCGTTAGCCGCCAAGCGAGCCTGCAAAGCCTGCCTCATCGGTGCCAAAGGGAACACAGATTGAGCCTAGCGAAGACTGAGCCATGCCAGACTTGCCGTGGGCAGACCAAACAAAAAGCCAGGCCGTGTCACGCCGGGCCAGGGACACTGCCAGCATTAGACATGAAACACATTACTTCAGCGTAATTACCCTGGTTATGTGGGCAAATGTCAGATGGGTCTGCTAATACTCGAGCGAGATAAGGCCGCGCGCGCGTGAGTGTGTGTGTGTATGTGTGTGTGCGTGTGGAGACGGCGTCGCTAAGAGCGACGCATTACATGGGGGAGGGAGGAGCCGCTCACACGCGCGAGCTGGTGGAGCGAGCCGGGCCTTGTGCAGTGCGCTCGGCAGACGGAGCTGCGGGGCTAAATAACGTTGAGCCGTCAACAAGATGATGGCACCAGTGGCGTGTCAGTGCGGGTCACTTGTAAATCACTGCTACACCGCTTCAATCCGCAACTAAGACTCCCTGTATGAAAAGCCACTAGCCAAATTATCGGGCGCACCTAGATAAGACTGGTGCAGTCTTGGAATAACTCCACCCTGCCTGAGGATTATAATGTTCGGTTTTCATTATTGAATCTGTGTGAGAGAGATGCTGATTTGCTTTAATGGCTGCAATCTGCGATGTGTGGCGTCGTGTCCTCACAAACGGGGGGACGGTTGCATCACACCGCACGAGTTTAATCTCCTTTTACCTAAGAAATCGTGAGCCATGATGCAGAAACAACACACACTCATCTTTCTATCTCGACATATTATGGACTGATTTAATTCAGTAAAATTCAATTCACTTTATCTGTCCCAAGGGGCAATTGAAAGGGCATGAAAATAGTTTATAAAGACAAGGCGCACACACGCGCGCACACACACACACGCGTGCGCACGCAGACAGTATCATAAATAACATGAACATTGACGGAAATGACGTTGTCAGAGGCATATTTGTAAGGTGCATTGTACTAATCAGGTGCATCGTAACGTTGCTTTAGATTTGTAAGGTGATGTGTAAAAAACAAGATGCTATGCTAATATATTAAAGCCACGGACAAACAATGACACTCAACCAGTTTAAAAAGACAAGACATAGGGTTAACACGCACACGATCGCGCACTCACACACACCGCGCACGCACAGTTTCATACATTACATCGACGGAAATGACGTTGTCAGAGGCATATTTGTAAGGTGCATTGTACTCATAAGGTGCATCGTAACGTTGCTATAGATTTGTAAAGTGATGTTTAAAAAACAAGATGCTATGCTAATATATTACATGAGACTGCACATTTTTGATGCAGCCTGAAGCCACGGAAAAACAATGACACCCAACCAGATTCAAAACCTGATCAAGCCGACCACCCCCACCGACACACGCACGTCTAGGCGCCCGCTAACCATGTAGCGACCAAACGCATGCGGCATGCCAACTGAACTGGAATAAGCTCGGCTAAAAGCCCGCGACAACCATTTCTGCCTAAATTTAAACACAAATCCAACGCAAAGCAGCTAAATGAGCACCAGCGCTCTTGACTTTGTGCGTACAGATACATCATTACCAGCAGCAGGAGAGCAAAAATAAAACGTCACTGTGCACAGCCAGAACCAAACATCCAGCCTTTCCCTTGGCATTTATTGCCAGGCATGTATAGTCGTTTTATATTACGCTCATTTATTTAGAGTGTATATACTGAGTTTAACACCTCTGCACTTGTCTCACAAGTGTCAACCTTGCTGTTGCTGAGGATACATTTATTTTGAGAGGGGGGTTGCCTGAGAAAGACACCCAGCACTCCAAACCAGGGCGAGGACAAACGCTGAAGTGCAGACGGCCCCTCAAGTAAAATGTGAAAAACGATATCTTAGCTGAAAATGGTGTTTGCGTGTAGGAGCAGATTAGCGGCGGGAAGCTGACTGAGAAAATAGGGTTTCAGGGAATTTTAGAGCAAGTATGAGATAATCTCATGTTACTCACGCATCTGTAAAAAGGCCTAAAGGCAAACTGGCAGATGGTGATATTCTTTTCAGTCATGCTGAATTAGCTTTTTATATGTTTTATATGAGGGTGAGGAAAAAAAAGCCCCCATTATCAACATATTTAAAATGGACAAAAGTCGAAGTTTGACACCAAACCAATTTGAAGAAAAAATAAAGGGGAGGATGAAACCTGCGCACTCACGCCTCCACCTCCTTAACAGCAAGTCTGAGTGGATGTGACGCATCAACATAACTCTCAAATCAAAAATCAATGACCCGTGCACGAGCACGCGCCACCCATCCCACCGCTGCGTCCTGGTAATTTGATTAATGGCGACTCACTTTTTCTTGGAAGGGCCTTTGACCGGTGGGGGCTGCTGGGAGGGGCCGCCTTTCTCGACCGAGTTACCACGGCGACAGCTCTGCTCTCCGGCCGAGGGGGAGGAGGAATCTGATTGGGTGGCCTCGCAAACCACCTGGAAGCCCTGCAGGGGTGAGATGGCGAGATAGACGGTTAAACAAACGTGCAAACAGGCAGAGCGGCCGATGATTAAAGGTCTGAGGTCGGAATGAGGTTTCCGTCGTGACCCCGGCTAACCGCACGGCTAATGCTCCCGGATGGCTGCCGCTAATAAATATTAGCAGCCCCCCCCCCCCTGGGGAGAAGGTTATAATGGGGAGGGGGAGGAGGCCTCTTGCCTGAACAGATTCAATCGACATGGGACTCATTCTGACAACATTAGTGCTGGAAACACTCACTCACCAGTGGACCGGGGTTGCCAGATCCGTACGGGCTGCACTGGTTGTTGACTGGGGAGTTCCTCTTGGCTGCTGACACGCACACACACACGCACGTACGTACACACACACACACAGTCAGACGTCTCCAGTGACTACGGTTTCATTCGAACAGGGATTTACGCTGCTTGATCTCCAGTCACCTGTCACGATGTTTCTGACAGGCTTGATGAAGGCGGTGAACGCCGGGATGTCGGGCTGGCGGTGCTCCCACATCGGCTGCCATATCACCAGGCCGCTGGCCAGGCGGAAGGTCAAGTCCGACTCCTGCGCGCGAGACGGCACAGTTAAAAATGAGCCGACGAGACGCCGCTTCCTCCAAAGCGCAACGAGCTCCTTATCAAACTTTTATGACCTGCCTGGATATTGTAATCCGAGGCTCCTCAAAGGCAGCGGTGATTATAATACGATTGTTTTGCGAGCCGCGGTGATTTATTGTGCAGCCGGGAGCTCTCCCGAGAGGACTGCAACCTCATCCTTGTAACTGTGTCTACACACAGATCAATAGGTGCAGGGTGAACCTGGGTGTGGGCGTGTGTGTGTGTGCGTGCGTGTGTGTATGTGTGTGTGTGCGTGTATGTTGGAGCTTTTGATCCGAGCTTCAAGCAAGGCTCGAAAAAAATATGCAATTTTAGACTAAAGAAGAGTGAGGCTGCTGCTAGAAATCTTCCAAAAACTGCAAAAAAACAAACAAACAAACAAACAAAAAACTCCTGGTAGGTAATTGGGTGTATGATATAAAAGGCCTCAACAGTGAATGTTATTGACCCTGTTATGGTAATCTAATCCGGGGCGTTTAAGGCACAAACCTTAATCCGGTGGATAAGCGGCGCAAAAAGGAACACAAACAGCTCCACGGTGGCCATGCTCTTGTGGAACAGCTTGGTGCGCGTGTGCTCGTCCTCCTCCAGCAGGGACCCACTGTGCTGGGGCCCCGACCCTCCTAGGGCCGAGCCAGAGCAGGAGCCGGGGGCCCCCGGGGAGGAGCCCTGGTTTCCGACGGGCTGCAGGAAGGCGCTGCTGCTGCTGCCGGCGGACCAGCCGTGGCCCAGGCTGGGCTCGTGGTTGCATTCCTGCGCGGCCTCCAGGAGCATCCAGTGCAGCGTGTGGAGCAGCTTGGTCTCGGCCACGCCCAGCTTGTCCTGGTGGCCTGTCAAGAGGTCAAAGGTCAGGGGTTAATGGCGGCCGCAGCTACGTGATGAATGGATTTGTGAGAGACGGCATGGCGCATCGTATTTAAGTTCCTGCCTCCCGATTCGCACTGGATTCATACTTCAAAACGATGATTTTTTTTTTTTTTTTACTTCAGGTGAACAGTTGCATTGAAGTCTGAAATAATACTTTACTGTTGAGCCTTACAATTATTGCAACAACTGATTATGTCTAATGAGTCAGTTAGTCGATAGACAGAAAATCAATTAATTGCATGAGTCATTTTTGAGAAAAAAAACTGTTACCAGCTTCTAAATGTGGGTATTTGCTTTTCTCATTGTCTTATGTGATGGGAAATGCAACATATGCACTGTTGGTCATCTTCACAAAAAAATTCCTTATATAGACCAAACAAATAAACAATATTTAGTAAACACAAGCAACTTAACCAGAAAGGGGATGGTTTTTTTGCGCTCATTTCTCTTTTTATATTGATAATCTGGTCTAAAT
>CAAKHG010029677.1:6805-21613 GCA_901007715.1 Dactylopterus volitans
CTTGAAACACACACACACACACACAACACACACCACACAAAACACACACACACACGCAGCCATATCTTCCTTTTTCTTCATTATCACATAACTGACAGGAACCACAACACCGTGAGAAAAACAAACCACTCCACAACCTGCCATCCGGCAACCTAACGTCAGCCGTCTACGGTAACCACAACAACCAACCAGCCAATCGAAAGGTCTCCTCAGTCTGGATAATAAATACAGATATTCGATTATAGATATATATATAATATATGTTGGCAACTTCGATGTGACTAAGAAATCTGACTTTCCTCTCAGCGTCTCCTCCTCCAGGCTGATGTGACAAAAGTGCCTCATTTTTAAAAAAAAAAAAAAAGAATTTTACTCCTAAAAATATATATATATGTTGGCCACTGAATCAAAGCGCTGATTTTAGTTTCTCCATCCAGGATATTTAAAAAAAAAAAAAAAAAATCTATTTGAATGCCAATCTGGCACAGAGGAAGAGAGGCGACTCCACGTTTCCATCCGCTCATTTACAGGTTCATTTACAACGCGAATAGCAGCAATTTTCATGGTATCATTTGTGCAATGCTCATTACGATAAAAAGGCTTTTTTCTTTAAAAAAAAAAAAAAAAAAAAAAAAAAAATCAATTTTTTTATGCCATACAGGCATGTGTACAAGCGTTTAAACATAAATAGAAAAGTCACGTCTTTAAAATCAAGGAGACGTATGATAAGAAAGAAAAGAATGGACCAACATACACGTCCATCCTGGTGATGTCTGGACCTGCCCGGCGTGCTCGGGTGCACGTGGCACTTCAGATTATGTTTTCATATGCATTGTCATAACGTCATTTCAGAAATCTTCATACATTTTTTTTTTATATACAGATAAATTGAATGTCACCATAGCAACAGCTTAGAGACCTGCCTCAGCGGAAGTCAGTCAGGTTAAGAAGCGTCTTCAGGATACGACCTTCGCCTGCCGCCGCCAGAACATCCTCATCTGTGTGTAAACGGTCATTTTCCTTTGTAAAAACCACCTCTGGGCGATTCAAACCCGCCGACACTGACGTCATTATGGGGGCATGCCAAATATTTTTTGATGACACTGTCAAAACTAGCCAGTTTTTTTTTTTAAAAACCAGTCAAAATAAAAGCAGTAAAAGTAGAGCTATCCCGACCTTTGCCTCCCAGTACGAGTCAGACTCCAAATGTCGCACATCTCCCATGACGCAACGCGATCACCAAACTTCCCGCCTCACGGACGTCTGCCAGGCTCTCCCGGTTTGCAACACGTCTCCCCTGTCACACGTCCGCCGTCTCCATGTTTGCCTTTTCCAGACAAGAAAACTCCACCTGCCCCTCCAGCACCCCCCCAAAGTGTCGGAGGCCGATGTGCAGCCTTCATCAAAGCCCGAGGCCGCCGATGCTTTTTCTTCATTACACACGGGGGGAACAAAGCTCGCGATATGTCGAGGTCCCTCTGGAATGTCACGTTCAACTAAAAACATCCTGACTGAATCATACAGAAGTGCTACAACGTCGTCATCTCGGAGTCCCTCCACACGCCGGCAGCTCCTGGATCCCAGCTGCGGCGGTCGTTCACATCGGGGCAAACGCATGGCGGCTATTCGAGCGGCTTCTGGGGCTTCGCACGCCCAGCAGAGCTTCGGCTCCTCGCCTTCTATTTTTCACAACACACACACACACACATCCGCTTCCACCTAATACGCCGCTCTACAGCACATGACGGCTCCCCCCCACCCGCCGCTGTCCCAACGTCACCAGCCACCCTCAAAACTGCAGCCGGCAGGGTTGCAACCACCTGCGGGCGGCTCCACACACTCGGGGTCAAAGCCAAAGCCGCGCTCTGCTCACGTGCAGGTGACTCTTCTCATCTGGCGAGGAAAAAGGCTCCCGGCGTCTCCAGTGCAAAAATCAAGTTTTTAAACGCCTCTTGCGTACAAGCGGCTCGCTCCCACAGCGGCTCGCTCCCACAGCGAGGACGCCGCCCCCACAGCGAGGACGCCGCCCCCACAGCGAGGACGCCGCCCCCACAGCGAGGACGCCGCCCCCACAGCGAGGACGCCGCCCCCACAGCGAGGACGCCGCTCCTGCTCTACGCGTCTCGCCTTTGACATCGACGCATCTACAACAGTATGAACTTACATCGTATTTGTGCTCACAGGGCAACACTGTACAACATTAACACACACACACACACACACACACACACCCATGCCCCTCTTTGTCCTGCCCCGCTGTGCAGTCCCTGAGATCACCTCACACTTAGCACAAGGCATTTCTCTTAAAACACGGACACAGCTAACAGAAATCAAATATGCAGAAAAAAAACAAACAAAAAAAACAAAACAAACAAAAACAAATGCACATCAAGCCATGGTGAAGGCACATTCTGGGAGAGTCCATCTCCAAAAAGAACAGACGTGTGGGGGGGAGGGGGTGGTCCGAGAAGGGGAGGGAGACGAGTGTCTGCGGACCGGACCCGCGGCGTCCCTGGGGAGGCGTGGCGGAGGGAGCAGGGGATTCTGGGACACCCGGTGAACGGACAGGTGTCACCGGAATAACGGAGTCCCAAAAGGCGTTTTTTTTTTTTCCCCCCAGCAGGAGGTGGTGATGTCACATCCAGGGATGCAAGACGCATCCCAGGTCACAACGACAGAGATCTGCCGTCGACTCGTCTCTGGAGACTTGGGATAGGCTGACGTGGTTTTTATATTTGGGTCCCTTCCACTCTGCATGACTATGATTTTGTCTGTATGACTATGATTTTGCACCTTATTATGAATTTTATTAGGAAACGTGACGACAAATTTGATGGTTTCCACTGCTCAGCCATAACATCATGACCGCTGCACGTCTTACCATAGAATGTAATGTAACAGCCCTGCAGTAAAGTCTTCCTTCATGAGGAGTTTTATGTGAAATGGTTATTGAATCTGTTGCTGTATTTCAATGATTGTTATTGGGACTGTCATTTTTGATGCTGCTGAACGGTCCTGGTTTACACCGAGAGGCGTCCCGAGCATTTTAGTGCTCCCACTGATATGCATGAGGGTGACAAACATGGCGGCAGACATACAGCGGCTTTAATGTTATGGCTGCCCGTCTACATGAAAGGGATCCGGCATCCAACCTTGATAAAAACATTTTCCATCCCGATGAAAACGTTGGCTTTTTAAAAACAGACCGCTCACTCTTATTATGATCTCCACATTTGGACAATTGACTCATCAAAAAAAAAGTAACAACAACAACAACCCGCAGAGCTCCTGCCTGCGGCGGGACCAGTTTGCATCCCCGCCGATCAGCCGCTCCGAGGCGTCCCACCCACGACCCCGGAGAGTCTGCGCGGACGCCGCTTCACTCCGGCAGTCTTCCCAGCGACCGCTCCTCATCGTGGCTTCATCTCTGCACCAACCGCAGTTACAGTGAACAGTCCGCGATGGACTGCGACAAGCTAACGCGCAGTCTCTCACCAGCGTGCCTGCGTTTCCTTCTGAATGGCGTCCTCGCGCTCTCTTTGTCATGAAGACTGGTTTCCTGCCGCTGACAGTGAATGGATGCATAGCCAATAGATGCGGTTTTCCCAACTGTTAAGAGGGGGAGGCAGTGTATCAGTTCTGGTGTGTGAGCCTGTTGAATGGCTGGGGGGAGGAGGGGGGGGGGGGGGAGGGTGGCGAGGAGGGCGGCGAGGGAGGCTGCGGGCAGATGGTCTCTCCCAGCTAGTTTCCCTGTCTCAACTGCTCCAGGACTTGCGGTTCTCCGCCCGGCGGGCCACCATGGTTTCTCCTCGCAGGATTGGGACGTGCGCCGGTGCGGCAAAGTCCCCCGCCCGGCGGCTGGTCTGATCTCGGCAGGACAGCCGGTCTGGGCGAACCAGCACCCCGTAACCCGGTTTACAGTGGAAATACCGATGGCCTCCGACCGAGCCGTCGTTCTTACCTTCAGGGAAGAAACGCTGAATGTCAGCACCAACAATCACAGGTCGAATACCAGAGCGTTTGTAATTTCAACAGTTTTCTAGAAGTGGTGCTACACATATATTGTGCTCGTGCAAACAATACGTTTACACCATGTGATTAATCTGTTCTAGTCAGGTCAGGGAACCTCAGCGTTGGTTCACAGATGCTAATCTGCCGAGTGTGAGGGTCAACTTACCTACGGGAGTGTCGAGCTCCACCCCCACCCACACTCCTTCAGCAAACTGCGTCATCCCCACGTAGCGCACTGTCCCCGCCTTATTGCTCCCCACTGTGACATAAGCGCCATCTGTCAGCCAGTCCGGCAGCGCATCATCCTGGCTGCACTCTTCATCGTCCACAAAGATCTCCAGCCTCTCAAAACCATCGCCGCCACCTCCTCCTCCTCCTCCTGAGTTGACCACCTTCTGTTCAGAGAGGGAGTTTTCTGCGGTCACATTGTTGCAATTGGTTGAGGTCAGGTTGTGGGAGGTGGGAGGGGCGATGACGGCCATCTTGGCACCACACTGAGAAGGAGAGGTCATGTCAGCACCTTGCTGCTGGGAATTTGCGGACAACGTGGTCTCAGCAGCCAAGAGGGAGGAAGACGAGGAGGAGGGCTGGAGAACGTCGGACAGGGTGGCTGTCGAAACACTAGTGGAGAAGTAGCCGCTGGACGACTGGCTGAGGGGTGTGGTTTCATGCGGGTCATGCACAGGAAGAGGAGGGACGTCTGGGAATTCTGCCTGCCTGTCTTTGGTTGGGGGCCGTAGAATAGCAGCCTATGGGAAACCAGAGGTTGCCGCAGGAAAACAGGGACAGACAACAGCATGCAGATGAGGTAAAAAACAAAAAACGACAAAAAAACAAATCAGATTATCAAAAATGATACAACAGCCATGCGATCAACTACAACTACAAAATCTGAAGTCTGCTCTGTCCAATGCTAACACATTCTTTAAAAGACAATCTACATCATTTGCTTATCTCTTCTTCTGACATTTACAGACACTGACTCTACAAATATAATCGCTCAACTTACTGGGCAAAACAGTAAGAAAAAAAATCATATAAAAATAACTTCATTGATGATACTATATGAACTTCCATTTGGGACACATTAAGAATCTATTATTAGGAACCACAGCAGACACCAGACTAAACTTGGGAGTAAATGCTGTGCACATTTGAAATATATATATTTTTTGTCAATGACATTTAAATAGCACAGTGGCTCTTTCGAAAAATACTAAAATCTCATGCATCGATCAGCCATAACATTGTGACCACTGAATGTTTGCCGCAGTATACGATGCATCAGCTCTGCAAAAAAAAAAAAAAAAAAAAATCTCCCTTCAAAAGTTGTATGTTGAATGTTTATTGAGTCTGTTAGAGATGTTCACACATTTTACTGATTGTTATTAGTGATTGTAATTTGTGATGCCCTCGAACCTCACTGGCTTATACTGAGTGGCGTCCCTAATATTTTGGTCATCTCAGTCATATGCAATAGAATGCCAAAATATTAGGAACACCTCTCAGTGTGAGCCAGTACGGTTGAACACCATTACAAATTACTGTCAATATGTCAACACCGCTTTCAAATAGATTCAATAAGATTTCAACACAAAACTTTCATTATATTCTGTGGTAAACACGCAGTGGTCACAATGGTATGCTTGATGTGTGTATAAAAAAAGTTTCGAAAGACAAAAAGGCCTCCAGAGCAGAGGTGTGTTCTCACCGTCTCGGGCTTGAGTCGGTTGTCGTCCCCTGGTGATGACATGATCCGGGGCACGTGCTGAAGAGCAATGACCGACAAGGCCACCGCAGTCAGGAAGAGATAATAATGGCAGTAAATTAATGTCAATAATACGGGCACGCAAAATATAAGAAGAGCTTAGCATTCTGGACGGAACCGCGATCGAGCCTCGCTGACCTGCTGGCCGTGCGGCGAAGGTCTCAGCTCCTTTTTCTCGTCTCGCGCTGGAAACAGAGACTTGAGCAGTTTGGGCATCTGGGGAACCAGCGCCTTAACTGAAAGATAAGAGGCAGCAAGTCCTGAACGACCTGGGGAAGGGGGTGGGGGGTCCGGGTGGTGAGAAGAGGAGGCAGAAGAAGAGAGGGAGGAGGAGGCAGAGGAGAGGAAGGAAGCGAGGAGGAGGTGTGGGAGGCAGAGGAAGCATGAAATATTAAGACAGAGGTTGAAAGCCGGCAAAATCCCCAACACAGTGACAGACTGACAGAAGAGGACGTCAGCTGACTCACAGATGATTGACTTCGCTATCTAAACACTGGATTGCTGAGCAAGACAGAATTCATCTCACAGACGACGCTGCGACATGAATTCCAACAGACATGGAAGAGAAATCGCCAAGAGACAAAACATTTTTACAATCGTCAGACCAGGCGAGCAGACGAGACACGTTCAGCACTGCGTTAGACGAAGCGGGTTGGAGACCGATGCAAAGAGCTCCAGAGGTGTTAGTTGGGAAACCCAGCAGTCAGACAGGTACACAACTGGGGTTGCAGTACAGTGTTATAAAAACAACACTGGGCAGAAGGAGACGGGGCAGCAAGGAAATGGAATCACTGAGGCCAGCAGGTTAGAAAAGGAGGGTGGTAAACATGGAGGAGGAGGGAAGGTTTGGCAGAAGTGAGGAGAGGCATGTGTGGGAGAGAAGAGAGTTAAGATAGATGGTGGAAAGGGGAGGTTTACCTTGCTCTGGTTCTTGGCTCTGGGGGGGCGTCGGAGCGAAGGGTGTAGGGGACGGGGTGGGGGAGGTGGAGTAGGTGGACGGGGAGGAGGCGGGGCGAGGGAGGGTGCGGTGAAACTGAGAGGGCATGAAGATGTCTTGCTGACTCTCCCATCGACCCTGAGAAGCAGACGGGCACAGAGGGGACACAAGTAAAAGGTCAGAAGAAATTAAATACAGCACAGCAGATGAAATGAGTGCACTCAACAGCAGCAAGTCGAGAAATCCTGCCAATTATTTTGCAATCCAGGACTAGCATGTCGGTTTTCCTACATCTATGTAGGTCCTGTCGGTTTCTGAATCTCCCATTTGAATGCATCATTTGAACATCCGTTAAACACAGCCAACATACGGATATTAGAGGCGAAAAGTGTGTGTCACCTTGTCATCCAGCAGGCAGGTTGTGGACAGGTCCTGTCTACTGCCAGACAGCTGATCATGGACGGAAAGAAAGCAAGAGCATAGTGAGATAAGACAGAGTATATTGTGATCCACTGACAGTACACTGGTGCTGCTGCTGTGTTTTACCCTGTGCACAGATGGAGAACTGAGACTCCGTCTGTTGCTCCTTCCTCTTGTGGTCAGTTGCTCCTTCACTGCCACCTCCTACGATGCAGACGGACACTCATTTTAAAAGACGGAACTAACAGTGTGAAAGGGAAACGAGCCTTCATCCCTCATCTCCTTGGCTGCTGCAGAGAATGCCTCTCTCTACCTGTCTGAGTCTATCCAGAGTGAGGATGTTCTCCAGACTGAGGACACTGCGGAGGTATTTCTCAATGGCAGCCTCGTCATCAGCTGACTGGCTATTGTGGGCGCTGGCCGCGAGCCGAGCCAGCATCTCCCTGTCCTCTGAACCCGGGGCGTCCTGATGAGACACGGCATCACAAAAGACGTTTAGTCATCTGCAGCGCTCCAACTCTCCGCAGCGCCCGGCACCGATGGCTGGCCTTACCCCGGGGATGTTGGACACCACCTCAAAGGTGACCCCGCAGCCAGGTATGGTGCTGCGGGTGGACATCCTCTTGAGCAGATTGTGAGCAAAGCCTTGGCGCCCGGGGTTAACGTTGACACAGATCCTCTTCCTCAGAACCAGCTGCATGTCGGCGGGGTGGCTCAGCTGAACCACCGCTCGGACGGTCAGGTACACCCGTTGCTCGGGCCAAGCTCCTCCACGGCTGAGGTGTGGACAATCATGGACGGTGGAATCCCACGACGCCTCCGCCTTCACCTGAGTCAACAAATATACTGACAAATGAAGCGTTTGCACAAAAAAAAAATCCGAGGTTCCTCAGGAGCTGCCCGATATAGGCGTTGCGTCTCACCTCGCCATCGTAGTGTTTGACGATCTGGAGATCAAAAAAGTCGTCCTCATCCTCCCCACTCAGGGTAGCATCCCAACCGCCAGCATCAGGAACCTCAAATTGGTCTTGAGAACTGAGATCATCAGCTGCAGAGAAAACGTAGTACCAGGTCGCCAGAGTTTAGAAAAAACTTCATCAAGAGCAAATTAGTCAACTTAAGGCGATTTTATTCTGACAAAAATGTTCTATGTTCCCACAATAAATATTACAATACAATGATTAAGCCTATTAAACCACTATATGGAGCTGAATTCATATTTATTCAACCTGTAGATGGACATGACATACGTTTGAGGTTCAGGAAGAGGACAGGGATGTGAGTCTCCATGCCTGGCAGAGGAACCCTGTGGACAAACATGCAACATGTGATCAACATGTAACGTATGATCAACATGTCTATTTGCTAACTTGAGCCCCATTAAACTCAAACAACTAAGATAGCCATAATGAAGCAGAAAAAAAAGACACTGAAAGTCGCCTGTGATTCATCTCACCATTCGGCAGGCGCGCCTGGGATGCCGCTGCCAGCAGAGGGCACCATAACAGCGTTTCTCTCCTCGGTAAGAGTCAACCGCCATTCGAGCAGCTGAGCCTCCCTCTCCACGTCATCTTCGTTTTTCTCTGCGCATGGAAACTCAGAAGTTACATCCCATATGTGCTGGAAACCACTGGAATTTGACTGGTCTTGGACTGAAGACTCTACAACCTACACGCCTGAGAGTGTCAGGAACCAAGCGTAGTGCCACAGACATAGGAATGTGTGTTTTAATGAATGATTGGGTGTATTTTGTGTACTGATGTTAATGTGTTACCTGCTTTGCTGACCAGGCTCTGCAGGTGTTGGTCCAAGTATTCTTGTCTCTTGGTGAGAGCAGCTAACCACTGGCGTCGCAAACGCTCCAGGTCTCTTTCCTGCACAACACAACAGTTGTTAAATCATCTTCAGCTTCAATGCTTCTTCAAGTCGAACTAAGATTCTACTGACAGTGGTTGGATTACACTGGTCTACCTGGTAACTGTCCATGTCATCTCCCTCCTGGTTGGTTATGGTGGATGTGATCTCCACGCAGCCTACTGACACCGCGAGCACTATCTCGGCAATGAGAGGCATGGTGCCCGAGTCCTGAACTGAACGCACGTCCACCTGGATCCTCCTAGACTGACCCTGGAAAAAGAAGCAGCGGGGTGGGAAACGGCAGAGAGACGCTCGCTTTTAAAAACGAATGGCTGCTGGTGTGTCCGCCTCTGGCTGAGATAACTGTGGTTGCTATAGAAAACCTGAAACTCTGTTAAGTGCGGATAGCAGGATGGGACAAACAATACCTGTCGAAGCTGGAAGATTCCTCCGGTCCTGACATCTCTGGCAGGAATCACCTCGACTGGAACAAAGTCTCCATTCTCATTAATCTCCAAGATTTGAATCCACAGCTCTAAACGACGAGTTACCTCACTCCACCTGCAGGAGGGACGTCAACACATCCGGGTGACACAACCGCTTTGGTTTTTACTCATCTAATGAAGATGATGGTCTCACGTAGCAGGTTTAGACTTCAACTGTGTGGGTGAATTATTCTTGTTGGCATTTTTTTGGGGTGTGCATGTGCTTACCTGTCTCGAAGCGTGCGTGTTTTAGCCTGGATGATGCTGAGATCCCACAGGGCAGGGTTCCTGCCTGCATCAGCTTGTCTGTGTCCGTATACCTCAATGGCGACTGCCCCTTCAGTCAGGTATTCAATGAAATCCTCGGATACAGACACCGCCATCTCCTACAAGACACCAGCGTGTACTGACAGTTCATATATGAACAAGTCCTCAACCCTTTAAAACCCTCACAGGGCTCTTTCACTTTCCCTCCCCGAATTCACCTTGCAGCTGTCAAACACCACCATGCAGTGAGGGTCCTTGGTGTTGGGTGATGAGGACGATGGGTCAACTTCGGGAGCCACGATGATGGGCTCGGGCTGGTCCCAGAAGGAGTACTGACAGAAGACAAAGTTGGACAGGTACTGCGGAAGACCTGTGGCCTGCAGGATCTTGATCTGCAGAGGACATACGGGTGTGTCAACATCGACACTAGTTGCTAACAAAGTGTGTACAGACCAGACCACCCTGCCATTTTGGCCGAAGCCAACACGTGGTCTGGTTTAGTCAGCACTCATAAATCCATTTTTTTAGTTCTTATGTGACTCTGCTCAGAGAAGCAGGCGAATGACATTTAAAAATGTTCACTTGAAAGCTTCTAAAACATCATGGAAAAATCAGATACTTCTTGATCAACTATATCCACTTTACTCTTAAAAGAAATAAAGATTCCGGACAGGACGAAACAGTATAGATGACCTGATCGTGCACGTTTCTTACCATGCAGACTAGCTTGCGGTCCTGAACTTCTGTTTCTTGGTTGTTGTCAGGTTCATCTCCTCCAGCCATGCTGTCCTCCAAACCCCCTCCAACTCTCACCACCTCCACATGGAGGCGCCCTGCCACCTGATGGCAAGGAGAAGATGGAAAACAACAAACAGCATTTACTCTTCCCGCTCCTGGAAAATATCAGTCTGTGAATATCATTTGATCCCATTTGAAGAAATCAAGCTGAAAAATGTATTTCGGCCTTTGTCCTCTGAACCTTTTTTAAAATCATTATTCTTATTTACCACGAATCGCTAAGACGACGCAAGAAAGAAGACCAAAATAGAGATTAAAACTCTCATTTCTGATTTTTTTTGTTAAACCTGCTCAACAGGAACATGAGAAAGGTTTACAGATGCACTAAAAAAAAAAAAAAGAGCAGCAAATTCCAGTGTGATTATTTAAGGTATGAAGGGGCACAGAATTCATTTTTTTGTTTTTTTACATCTTGTGTCGTATGCGAATTCGACCTGTGTGTGGCTCCCTACCTCCCCCTTCTGATTGATGATGGGAACAGCATATTGCAGCTTGACATCATAGAAAAGACAGGAAAGGAAGACATTTGCGACACCGATCAGACTGTGGTTTTCCTGCTCGTCAAAGAACGGGTCGGCTCGACGGAAATACGAGCGCATCACCTGGACAAGAAAGAAAGGACAATACAAAAAAATGGTCACTTGACAGGGTCACAGTCCAACTTCACATGGTTAGTTAGGTCTGTTGAGCCGACTCACTGGGTTGTCATTATTATGGAGGTGGTAGTCCTGCCACTCCTGGTACAGTTCTCTCATGTCTACTAGTCGGTTCTCCATCTTCTCCAAACTCCAGATTTGCTTCCCACGACACCGGCGTCGAACCTGAATGGCTGGTTCACTGAGTACGGCGTCCCGCTGCATAGCCCCACACACACACACACAGTCAGAGCTGCTGTGCTACAAACAGGAGAACTGTGGACAAGCGAGTTCATGGTCATCCGTGCTACCTTGCGGTTTGCATTTAGGTTGTCTGACGGGATCTGCAGAGTGACTCGATACTCGGTGTGTCGCTCCAGCTCCTCGGCGATGAAGCAGGCTTCTTGCACCAGGAGGTTCGCCCTCACGATCTGCTCTCGCAACCTCCGCAGACTCCTCACCAACACCACCTCCCTGCCAGACCACAGGAGGTGAAACAGAAAATGAGGGAGGAGGAGGAGAAGGATGGAGTGTAACACAGAAGCCTTCAGTTTACCTTCTTATCAAAAATGCCTACCATTAATATCTTTGGTTTATAGCATGCACATACCTACATAAACACAGGTTTGTTGCACTATACCTATGGGCATTCTCTACTGACAATGCAGTCCCTCCCCCTTATCCAAACGTTAACCATTACATTACAATGAATGCTTCAACCTACCCGCTACCCTAACCTACCGTAACAACTCTCAACCCATGAGGGTATTGCAATTTACACAAGCTGGGCGTCAACCATATCTCAGTCCTCCATAGAGATGATTCAGATCGTAGAATTTTTTTTTAAGGATTATCCACCAAATAGCATGCCACCCCATTTATGGCACTGCAGAAGCAATCACTGCATTGGGGAATTTCAGAGAAACAAACTTTTTTTTTTGTTTTTCCACAAAAAAGCCCCCCAAACAAACTCATTTTTGGCTGTATTTCTATGGAAATGGCATACCAGTGAATTTGGGGATAAATTCAACAAATACAATTTTAAATACAATGTTTTTGTATTCTTTCAAAATAGGATAATATCTTTCCTTACTGTCATAACTAAATGTAAGGTTAAAATAATTCTTGCAAAGCTGTAATTAGTTTTAAAAAGGTAAGCCTTGGAATTTCTACATTTGTAAAATTCATTTTTTTTGTTTTGTTTTGGTGTCACTTCAATATTCTAATATTCTGCCAATATCCATCATCACACATTTTACGCATAACACTACACGGTTATGGAAAAAGGGAACGCAAATATTGAACAGATATTCTTTTTTTAAATTGAGGGTATTTCTGACTGCACGTTACTTTTAATTATTGTAAAATCTTTGCTAGAGATACCTGAACAACAGATTGTTTGAGCCATTACGCAGCTTTCTTTACTTGCACAACATTAATTTCCCCAGCAATAGTCTCTGGTTTATGAGACCATTATCTCAAACAAACAATCTTTTTGGGCAAAAGTGCATCACATTAAATTGCATAGCACTACCTATTTTTCTTTTTGAACATATGGTTTAATACAAAAATAGACTCAATATTATCATCATGAATATCTTAATAACCAATAAATCAACACCTCTTTCACACAATGTCACTATTTATGTACACATTATTTAAGTTTGGCCAAGTTAAATCAAACTGCATCAAAGGGGGTGAACGTCTGCAGTCTAGACTAATTTTAACCCTGAAACAGAGTCCTCATCCCCTCAAAATGCAGTTCTAGTTGTCACACATACACACACACATACACACACACGCGCACACACAAGTGCACTCACCACGCCCACCACCCACTCACCTGTCCTCGCTCCACTGTCTCAGCCGGCTCTGAGCGCTGCTGGAATGGCTCATGCCTCCCACACTCAGTCTCTCCAGGCTGCGGTAATGAGACTGCTGCCCGGCACTTTGCTGGCCAGACGCCGGCGCTCCAGAGTGACCTGTGGACAGGCGGTCCGGGTTTAGCTTTCGACGGAGCTGCTGGAGCTCCTGCTCATACATCTGCCTCTGACGCTCCAGAGCCGAGCGCTTCTCCTCTTCGTGCTGCCTCTCGAGCGACTGGAGGACCGCCTGCATGGGGTCTGAAGGGACGCAACAGAGAGGAGTCAGAAAACTACAGACATGCTGCGCTTACGTCTACGCCATTTTGCAAGCCTCTTTACCGTTATTGCCGAGAGCCTTCATCATGACCTCCGTCTGGGCGAACTCATAGGAGAAGCTCACTTCACTGGACACTTCACTGGCTGTGTCGCCATCCGCATCCAGCTGCTCATTGCTTCCGCTGTTCTTCATCATGCCAGCCTCACCCTCCTCGTCGTCAGCAGTCCGAGAGCGCCGCTTAGGCAGATTGATCCTAGCGAAAGAATGTCCAGTTAAACTCCAAAGATCAAGGTAGACTATTTGCTTGATTTTTAGCTTACTTTAGGAACATGTATGACAATTTACATGAGGAAAAAGCACAGAAAAGGTTGAATAAAATGTTTTAGAAAACACGAGTCCAAAAGAAACAAGTGGGTGTGTAAGAAAAAAGGTTAACGTAAAAAAGACAATTAGACATACTTTAGTAGTCTTTCATATATGTACAATATAGAGTCACAAATACAATGTACATAAATAATATGTACAAAATACAGACATTATCATATATTCCAGTGGTTACAATAGTTAAAATTGTAAACAATTTCAAATCAAAAGTGGTGCGACTATAAATACCTAAAAAAGTGGTTGTTTCCCCAGAGGATTCGGTCACCATGGTGAAGCTGCAGAGCGCTGGTTACTGGAGAGCCATTTACGCATGTCCTGTAACAACAGTGAAGAAAAAAAACTGTTACTAGTGTTACTCAGCATTATTGCAGCTGTAGGGTTCACATAAACCTCCTGACCCCTTGCCTATAACATTGGCATTTCGTACCGGGCGTTGCGGTAGGGGGTGAGGATGACGGCAGTGTCTGCCGCGATTTCAATGACGCAGTGCTCCGCCTGGATACCCATCCCACACAGCTGGATGTCCTGAGAGTCGGCTGAGCCCACCTTGGTGTGTTCCTGCGACACGACATTGAGACGTCGTCAGCGGTGGGGTGAAGTGAAGCAGGCGCAAACGCACAGAGACAGCTTTTTGTGTCCCTATTTTGACAAACAAATATGATAAACAGCTGAACTCGTGCAGCCTGAGCCTTAATTGCCCCAGTCTCGTGGTGACCTTATCCGCATAATCAAGTTCACAATTATAAGTTGTGTAATCCAAAATGTGCACGTGTGGCGTGACATAAACTGTGGCATCAAAAACAGTAAAAGATTGCACAGAACTATAATGTAAAAAGGACAAAGCGGTTTGCTTCCGCTTGACTTCGCATTTTTCGTCTGCTCAAGCGAGATGATATAATGTGAAAAACACAGATGACGCATTTTAGTTTTGATTAACTGTTCGGTGTTCTTTGTAAGTAGGCAGACTCAATTCTGGAGGTACAATGTAAAAAAATGATGGGGGGGTGGGGGGGTCAGAGTGCATGTCAAGCATGTACCTTTAAGTAGTACACAAGCAGTTCATTGAGTGCAGGGTCGGCGTTAAGATTTGTACCTCCAGAATTG